>JAJJKM010003852.1:0-10410 GCA_023805625.1 Epidinium cattanei
GAAAATTAAAAGAAAATCTTATTTTTAAAAATAAGAAAGTGACGATTAAGAAAAGTTTATAAAAAATGGATAAGATAATGCTCTATTATATAAAAAAATAAATAATTAATGAAAATAATTAAAAAAATAATAATTTTATTAAATTAGTGTAAATGTACTATTTGAGAACCCAATCTTTTGAAAAAATATAAAATAACGTAAATTCGGTGTCATAGCCGAGATACCTAATTAATTTTTCGCAAAAATCCTCGACATAGGCTAATTTTCAAAAAAATTTTATTAAAAAAATTTAAAAGTAATTTTATAAGATTTTATAACTTAAAAATTTTAAGGACATGTCAGCGATGGTTTTCTCAAAAAAAATCCTCTGCTGTGACATCCAATTTTACGGTATATCAAATGATATCGTGAAAGAATTCCCCCCATTTTTTTAAATTAGAAAGAATGTCCTAATACCACATTTATGGTTTTATAAAAGATAATTTAAATGAAATAGATAATAAATAATATTCTAAGAATAAAAATATTAAATTTTTATTCTTCGTCTTTATCTTTATTTTTTTTAGTAAAATATTTTTTAGAAGCAAATCCTTTTTCTTTATATTTTTTATATTTATCTTCAGCATGTTGTGTATTAGAATGCCTTATTTCCCCTTCTTGTCCTTCTCTTTCTCCTTCAATTACTTGTTCTTCTTCTTCATATTCTTCAGTTTTAATTATTTTTTTTGAGACAGGAAGGGTCATACTTGCTCTGGTTGTAAAAACATATTTTTTATCAACAGTTGAATAATATTTTTTATTTAATTCTTCATCTACTTCTGCATCCTGCCCTGTAAACATACCAACATTTGATCCAAATCTTTCAAATTCTTTAAATACAGAAGGATTTATATTATTATCATCCCCAAATATTTCATCTGCCATTTGCAAATATGAAGCATGTAAATTTTTATACATTAATTCCAATTTCTTTCTAGCCATTTTTTTTGTGAAAGAAATAAATCTCCACTTTCTTATAAGTTCTCTATAAAATCTTTGTTCAGCTATATTTTTATGCATTTTTGTCATATTAACAAGATAGAATAATCTATATAAACGACTTGGTTCTATTAGAGAAGTTGTTATAGTTTTTATATATTTTTTTCTTAGTAATTTAAATAATTTAACTTGATATACAGGTCTACTTTCGGCATATTTTGCTTCTCTTCTAATTTTTCTTACTAATTCTTCTTTGTCCGGCTTGATTGTTTTATTATTAAAAGATTTTAATAATTGGCAAAATTTATTATTTATTAATTTTTGTTTAATATTATCAAAACTGTCTTGATTTCTCTTGTTGATAATACTTTGGAGATATCTAACTAAACTTGGTAATATTTTTCTCATTGGAGCATTTTTGTCTGAAATGATATTATCATTTTTCTGAATTTTGTTCTTGAACTTTAATTTTGTTGTTTTTGGTTGATTCGTAGAATGGATATTGTTATTATAGTTAAAAGATGAATTACTTGCTTTTATCATTAGTAACTTATATATTAATTCCTTTCCATATATATTTTTCAATCTTTTATCATAATTATCAAGTCCTTTCAACATATTATTTATTTTGTTATAGTAATATAACTTATATATTTTCGTTAATAATTTTTCTTTATTTTGTGTATCAATGTCATCCTTGGCTTTAAGAGTGTCTTCAACTAATCTATCATATTTATTTTTATCGTCTGCATTTTTTTTAATTTTTTGGAAAAATGATTTAGCACGAACTAATGGCAAATCATGGAACAATTTTTTTAATATCATAGCTCTATCTAAGTTATTAAGATCATTTATAGTTTGTCTTTTAGTAATAGCATCCAAAGCATATTTTAAGTAGTTTTCTTTTTTTACCATTTTATTTACATTATCTCTCCATTTTTTGAAGAAATTACTTAATAAATCATTGTTTTGTTTTTCATTTGTTTTTTTCACTAATTTAACAAAAACTTCATATATAATAGTTTTCTTCTGATTTTGTTTCACTTTATCTAAAAATGATGTTCTTGCAGTATCAGTGAGACGTTTAGCAAATTTATTCAAATAAATATATCTTTTTATTGTTTTTACAATTTCATATAAGTCTTCGTTTCTGTTTTTAAGTCTATATTTGTTTACCAGATTAATCCAATTTTTACGTGCATTTGCAATTCTATATCTTTTATTGAAAAATCTGGCTATTTTATCTCTATTCATTTTTTCCAATAATCTTCTACTAATGTCTTTCCATCTATTGAAATAATTCTTTAGAATGTCAGATTTTTTAATTACCAATTCCACTAATATTTTTTTTAACCCTTTTTAATCAAAAATCCTCTTCATTCCATCATATATTATATTATAACTTAGTACCCCCTTGGGGGTGGAATGCATGGGGGGTTAATATTTCTTTTTTATTTTTTTGTTTTTTATTATCTAAATAAATTCTCCAGTTTCTAATAATAGTTTCAGCACCTCTTTTTTTGCCTAATTTATCAGTTTTATCTTTCAATATAGTTATGAATTTTTTGAGTATTCTTATTCTTAATTTATCAGGAATATCTATGACTTTTTTAAGAACATTATCAGATGCAGTTTGCTTTATTCTATCAAAGCAATCTTTTAGTATATCATCTTTTTTTTTCTTGAGCATGTCATTAAATCTATCAAACACATCTCTGTTCTTTTCAGATTTTAATTTATCTATAAAATATCTATTACCGAATTTAATATTTATTAATTTTAGCAATCCATTTTTTATTTTCAATTGTCTTGCCAATTCTTTTTTTTCTCTTAATTTATCTTGGATTTTTCTACAGAATCTTTGGATTACTTTTGCATTATCATTACATTGCATATTTCTCACAATATTAAGCCATTTCATAAAAGTACTATATAATTTATTATTAGTAATATTTTCTTTTTTTAATAAATAAATTATCAGTAATTTTTTAATATTTAATAATCTATCTTTTTCTTTTCTTGCTTTATATCCTTTATAATTTCTTTGAATGGTAGTTGCACTATCATTTGTTTTGTCGGCCAATTTTTGATTGTTTTCGGCCCATCTTAATATATATTTCTTCATTAATATATATTTTATTTTTTCATTAATATCTTCTAAGGTTTGTCCTAATTTGTCATTCTTATGTTTATTGTCAGATGTTTGTTTTAAATTATTTTTAAACCTTTGTAAACTAGGTCTAAATAAAGCACGCTGCAATTTGTTTACTTTTGCAGCTAATAATATTAATCTATGCACCTTCTTTTTAGCATTGCTATTAAAGTAATTTTTAAATCTATCATTTAATAATCTATATAACTTAGGCTTAATAAATCTTTGAATAATTCTACTGTTTTCGTTGCATTTTATTAAATTGACTTTGTTGTACCATTTTCTTAATTTTGATCTTTTGATATCATTATCGGCTTTGTCATGCTTCAAAAAGTATTTCCTAATTAATATATCTAATCTCTTTAATCTATCTCTTTCTTTTTTGGCTTTATATGTTCTATATGCATTTGCAATCCTTGTAGCATAATCCTTTGCTAATTTATTATCTTAAACACCAAAAATATTCCAACATAATTTATATAAAAATGAAATTTATGAAGGGGGGGACTTATGGCTGTTTATGGTAATTCTTCTCCATTTGTTAAAGCAATTTGCAACACTATCTTTGTCATTAAAAATCATTTTTCTTGATAAAATGATTTTTAATATAGTTGTTTGTTTATTTTGGGTAACTTTTTTATTTTTTACTTTATTAAGAATATCAAGAAGATTTTTAGTTTCAACTAATTTCACTAATCTTAAATATTTATCTATAGTCTTTAAATCTTTAGCTTTTTGATTTGCCAAATATTCTCTAAATTTATTCTGTATTTTAGTAGCTCCTTCTTTCATTTTTTCTAATTTTACTTTTTTCTGCCAAATATTAAATGGCAATTGCAATTTATATAAATTATTTTTGGTTAATTTTTTAACAAATTCTAATAATAAAAGTTCTCTTCTTTCTTTATCTCTTTTCATTTTTTTTTCATATTGATCTCTTAAGAACTTTTGTAGCATGATAGCATGTTTAATAGTTTGATCATATGTATTTTCTTTCCATTTTCTCAATGCCCTGGTCAAATGATAAGCTCTTAGTTTATCATGGATCTTAGGTTGGAGATTTCTTAAAGCATTTACTTTTCCTGTCAAATTCAATCTATCAATAAATTTATTAAATGGATATCTATATAAAATATCTTGTAATGTTTTGAAAAGGACATCTCCTTTATCACCAATGATTCTAGATGCTTTTTCCATGACATTAGCCAATTCATGTTTAGGATATCTTTTGAATAAATCTCTTAATTTATCAATAGCATATTTCTTCTGGAGTAACATCAATTTTTTTCTACAGAAATTTTGGATGATGTTTGCATTTTCATTATTTTTGATAGTTAAGGCTCTATGGAGCCAATCATGGAGATATTTATCTAATATTTTTTTAGTTTTGTCATCATAATTAACAGTGAGTCTATATAAAAGAGTATCTCTTAGTTTCAAGTCGTTCAATTTTTTATTAGCTTTATGTGTTCTATATGCATTTTGGATTTTTATTATTTTTTCTAATCTTCTCATAAGAGGAATTTTATCTCTCCATTCATTAAAAGCTTTTCTCAAAGTATCATCGCTCTTTTTATCTTTTTTGACAATTATTTTCTTTATGACGACATTTATGAATTTTGTTTTAGATATATCATTCAATGTATTAAAAACTCTTCTTTTTAAGAATTTGTTGAAAATATCTGCACCATCTTTTATCAAATTTTTTTTATCGAAATATTTTCTTAATTTTTCTTTTATGAATTTTTGGATGATTTTTGCATTTTCATGGTTCTTAACTTTTTGGGTTTGTCTATAAAATCTAATGAACTGCATCTTTTTAATGTCATTAAGTTGCTTATTTTTGTTCTTCAATATAGCGTCTAATAATATAGTTCTTCTTAATTTAGTAATTTGTTCAGGAATATCTTGTATTTTTTTAACAAAGTTAGATATTTTTTGTGCTGCGTCTTTTCTTTTGTCGTTATATGCTCTGAATAAATCGATAATTTGTTCTTTTGGCTCATTAAATAAACCATTATGTACTCTGTCGGAATAGACATAATCTTCGAATAATTCTTTTATTTTATTTTTCATTTTATTCGTATCACCTAATTTGCTTCTCCATATATCGATTACTCTTTTCATTTGGAATTTGGCCAAATCTGGAATTAATTTAATAATAACATTATTTAGTATATTTTTTTTTCTGTTTTCTGTAGCTAAATCTTTAACATTATCTAAAATGTCTCTTTCATGTAATTTTTTAAGTCCCAATTTAAACAATTTACATCCTTTTCTTATTTGTTTTAATCTATTACCATAAAAGACCCAAATATCTATGAATGTCTTATCTCATCCCATTTAAAGATAAATTTTTATTTTTATTAAATCTGTAAAAGGTTGGTTTGGTTAGATAGATCTTTTAGGGTAATATAATCAAGAGGTATCAAATTAGCTCTCCATTTGAATAAAGCGGCTCTTAATCTGGTTTCGTTATTCATTTGTTCTTTTACATTTTGAGAAGTCTTTATTTGTTTAACCAATAAACTTTTGAGATATTGCTCTTTTAAAAGTTGTATCTTTTTTTTCCATCTACTCATAGCATGATTTAAATTCATTTTATCATTGTTTCTTAAGGCTCCTGCTATGGTCTTAGTAGCATGGTATATATCTTTATCTCTTAATTTCATCAATTGAACAACTTTAACCCATTTACGGAAAGCCTTTGCTCTTGGCTCTATTTCACTATATTTTATTATTCTTCTAAGTTTTGTCTTTACTTTTGTCCTTCTATTTGGATCTATTTTCAGAGTGTTTTTCCACCAACGTAAAAATGCGCTATGTAATAAATTATTTTTATTTTTTCCTACTACTTTATATATATCATTTGCACCTTTGTTCTTAAGAGTATTTTTAATTTTATTTACATATATATCATATATCGTTTTTCTCACAGGGGCTTTAAATATTTCAGTCAATTTATCTATTCCTTTTGTGAAATTAATATCTAAACCTTTTTTTCTACAGTTTAATCTCCATTGTGTTAAATATTTTGATAAAAGTCTTTTTCTGTATCCATCATCCAAGAATAATTTTAATTTATAAATTATTTTTGTTTTCAAATCTTTTGAATTGCTATCACCTATGGCTTTTCTCCATCTTCCTAAAAGGTTTCTTAATTTTCCGTCTAATGCTCTTTTTTCTTGATTTTTATAATTTTTTATAACTTTTAATAAATATCTTTCTGGATTTCTTGTATTTCTTATCTTGTCAAAAGGTTCTTCTGTAACAGCATTTTTTATATTTTTTGTAATAGCTTTCAATAAATTATTAATTTTTGGATAATATTCTTCAGGTCTTTTACTCATGGCTCTCCAATGGAAAAATGCTCTCATTAATCTATCTCTATTGTTTCTATTTTTTAAATTTTGAACATTTATATTGATGATTTTGGCTTTATATTTAGAAATGTTTTGATGCCCATTTTCTTTATCAATAATTCTACGCCATCGATCGAAGCATTCTCTTAGAGTAGAACGGGGTTTATCTATTTCCTTAATGAGCCTACCCAAAATTTTAGGTCTATAATCTTTTCCCATTTTTTTATATAATCTATTGATCAAATCTCTTATTCTCCTATTATATAAATTGCCCAATATGTCTCCACCTTTCATCACCAATTTTAGTTTTTCCAAATTATCATAATTTTTTCCATCTCCAACGAACAGTCGCCATCTTGTGAAATATTTAGTCAAAGCATTTCTGTCATTTTTGGCTTCTAACGATGTTATTAAAAATTTAAGTAATTGCTTATGAAGATCCTTTAATTCATCATCTTTAATTTGGCTTCTCCATTTATATAAGTAATATCTTAGAATTATTTTTGATTTATTATCATAAATTTTGAACAAATTTTTGCCTGCTTTGTCCAAGGCATGGGGGGCTCTTGTTTTTTCTAATCTTTCTAAGAATGTTTTATAATCATCATTATAATAATTTTTAGATATTTCTTTTAAAATTTCTGTAAATTCTACAATTTTTTTCATTTCTCCAGTGACGTCGACTTTAGGTCTTGCTCTCCATTGATTGAATCTTTTATATAAAATTCTTTTTTCAATTTTACTAATTATATTTTTTAAGAGAGTTTTGTATAATTCATTTCTTTTATCTTTATCATCTAATCTTACTCGTTTATTTCTCCATTTATCAAATGCATCTTTTAATTCTCTTTTCAAGTTTCTTCTCTTAATTATTAGCATCTTCAAAATTGATTCTTTTTTGTTGACTTCATCTACCTTTTTCATATAAGCATTCAAAGGATCAATATATGTTCTTCTCCGTATATATTTTTTTAATATTTCCGCACCATCATTTATATCTAATATTCTTCTCCCCTGGGGGACTTGTCTTCGCCACTTATCTAAGTAGTATTTCATTTTATTTTTATTTATTCTTGTATCTACATGGCTTAATGCTTTTACAAATGCATCATTTCTCATATCTTCTAATCTTTGCTTTTGTACTACTAATCTCCATTTATTAAATTTATTTATTAACAATAGATCCAAACATCTTTTACGAATATTTTTAATAATTTTGCTCAATATTTTTTGTTTCAAAAGATCTTTCAAATAATTACTTATGGGTTCTTTTGTATTTTTAAATACATGTCTTTTAGTGAGACTTGATAGCCCGTTTATCATGTTCAATGTACCAAAGAACTTTTGTCTCTTTTCTTCGGCATTTTGTGCCTTTCCAATATATTTATATAAATTGCTCAACAATACCCATTTATCAAAGTATTTTTTTAATAATGTTAATTTGCTTTCGTTATCAATTTTTTTGTTTATTAAATCTTTGCTTTTTAATATTCTTTGTGATAAAAAGTCAGAAGAATTCCTCCATTTCAAGAAATAAGGTCTTATCCTTAAAAGAGTAAATCTCTTATCATATTTCATTAATAATTCTCCTAAACTATCTTTAATTAGTTTATTTTTAGAAAATAATTCATTAAAAACATATGGTCGTACATGATTCACCAAAACGCTTCTCATAATAGACAAAAATTTTTCTTGCAAATAACTTATATATCGTATTAGGTACTTTATTCCCATGGCTAAACTAATTTTATTTTATAAATTAGAAATTAATTATTTTTGTGAAAAAGATTTCTTTTAAAATGATAAGGAGTCTTTTAATATTTTAAATTATTACTTTTAAAGTATAGGGATTGATTTCTCTTATACTATAAATAATATCATATACATATTTACGAGTAAATTTACCTCTCCAAACACTTTGAATTTTAATGATTTGGTCAAGAATTCTTTTATATCTTGCTTTTCTTTCTCTCCACCATGCCTGAACTATTTTAGCAGCTTTTTCTCTATATTTTGGATTTATTCCTGTTAATCCCCTTCCTCCTGCTCTAGCTTTTTTTATCTTAAATTTACTTTTTTTTTGTATACTTTCTTGGGCTAAATCAACAACACCTCCTTTATCCAAACGCATTCTTCTCAATATAGTCCTATCTTCAGTATTAGGTCCTTTTGCGCTTAACATTGCCAAAGATACATATAAAAATTTATTATGTCTTGTATTTCTTATGGTTTTTTTTGTTCCATCTCTTAAAGTTGCATTATTTAAAGTATTTTTATCAAATTTATTTCTTGTATCTTCACCAAATGATCTATTCATAGTTGTTGAATCTGGTGATCCACTTCTATTTTTTGCTAATAAAATACTACTTAATTTATTCATTTTTTGCAAAACTTTATATCTATCATTAAATAATTGATCTTGATTAGATTGTATAATAGTTTGAGAATTGCTGATTAAATTTCCATCTTCTCCTTTATGTGGGTCATAAGTTTTCACATAATATTTTATTAATTTTTTAACTTCTTCACCAGTTACATTTTCTTGAAATTCTCTTGTTCTTGCCATTACCTCGATATTTTCCATATCTCCTCTATTTTGTTTATTTACTTCCCCTGTTCCCATTCCATCATCATTCTTAAACATTACATGATTTGTTCTTTCCAATTGTGTTTTTAAATCTTTTATTTGATTTGAATTATCATTTTTTTCTGAATTTGTGTCAGAATCTCCTTCGACATTTCCTTTAGGACTCATCTTTCTCAAAATACCAGGATGAGGCTCTTGTAAATCTCGGGGATTCATTGCGAATTGAATTTCCCTGCTATTTTGATCGAATCCTCTTTGATCACTCATTCCTTGTTGAATCATACCTTGACTTGAATTAAAAACATCATTTTGCTGCATATATCCACCACCTTGTTGCATTGGTTGATCTAAAAATATATTTCCTGTCTCATTTGACATCATGTTATATGATCTATCTGCCACAAAATTGCCTTGGGGACTATTCATATTATTCATTCTACCTCTATTTAATGTCCTTATATTATATTCTACTTCTTGAGGAGATTCTCCTACATTTATTGTTTTTGGGCTTCTAGAAAATCTATCTTTTCTTTCTATTTCTATTCCTGTTTGTGGAATTCTTGGAATTTGAGAATATCATTATTTTTTGATTAATCCCCTTTATATAGATATTTTCGAAAGATTACAAGTTGGATATTATCATCTGATTTTAAATTCCAAATAAATATTTGGGTGAGGGATTGATTAGAAATTGATGATAATTAATTTGTTGAGACATATTAATTATTCCGCCACTTCCATATTCATTTCTAGCATTTTGTGTTATAGGAGATCTCATAATTATATTTCTACTATCATTTAATGGAGATATATTTTGTCCTCTTCTAAAATTTGTTTCGTTTGGATCTAAATATATCATTTCACCTAAACCTGATTCAGATGTACCTTGTTCATATCCACGCATTGGGCTTCTTCTATAATTTTGGGAATAAGCTTCGATTGGTGAGCGACTTCTTTGATTACCAGTGAATGTTCTTATTTCATAATCTCCTGTTACTCTATTCACATTCATATTTGGTTGCCCACTATTCCTAAATTGCATTTATATATAATTTAATTTTAAAAATTTGTTGATAAATTAAATTTTATATCATAATTATTACACTAATGGATGAAGAAATCACTTCTCTTCATTCAATTACTTAATCATTTATGAGAATTATTCTTTTTAATTTTTGTTATAAATTTTAAAAATCATTATAAATTAAAAAAATATTAGGGAGAATTAGAAACTTCAGATATTGTAAATTGTATATTTTTTCAAAAATTAATTAAACTTTTAAGAAAAGAGAAAAATATATGAAAATATTCATTTATTATTTTTTTAAAAA
>JAJJKM010003853.1:0-10402 GCA_023805625.1 Epidinium cattanei
AATTTAGTGGCTCCCTGAATTATGTTTAGGGGTTATGTTTTTTAATTCTGCGATTTTGAAATTATTTTAGGGGTTCCTCAATCCCAAATTTCTTGACGAAACAGCTGTCATATTTTAGTAAAAAAATTTATATGTCCAAGAAATGCTGATAAAAATTCTTCACTTTGATAGAGCTAAATTTCATCTTTATTCATGATTTTCAAAATATATAAGAGGATTAAACTAACTATTTTCTAAAAGTAAAATTTAAAAGTTTTGAGGGGGGATTTTATTTCGATAGGCTTCTATTAAGACTTTTAAGGTATATATTATAATACCATTAAATATATATACTATAAATTTTTATTTAAATAGTATAATACTATAATAAATCATCAGCTTTATACGGTAATTTCTTTAAATTTATTATTTATATTTAATATACTGTAAAGCACGAAATAGTGCTCCAACCCATGCAAAATGAAATTTTCAGGGGGACTATTTCTTGAAAAATTTTTAGAAAAAAAATTTTTTTTTTGGAGGGGTACTAATTTTTAATATAAAAATTGAAATGAAAGACTTTTTTTGATGGGAGGGGCACTATACCCTGACAAAATTGAAGGTCCTATAATTTTTTTTGTGGGGGGTCACTTGCTCCTATATTATTATTAAATATAGCATCTAATATGAAAAAAATAATAAGCGACGAAATTTTTATCTATAGATTTTTCCTTTCAAAATGAATTTTTGAAAAATAATATTTTACTTATAGAATTTAATATATTTTTAAGAAATTGATAATTCCAGAAGATACTATTATTTGAAACGAATGATGAGCCTATTAAATAAAAGCAACCTATAAATGGACAGAGGAAATATACCGTATTCTATCTTTTGTGCCCCCCTGCAAAGCAAACGATTTTTTTTATGGGGGGAACAATTAGACGATTTTTTTCAAAATTAAAAAATTTCTTTCAAGGGGGGCACAATTAGACGCCAAATTCTAAATGAATTTAAATGATTTTTAATGATTTTTTTAAGATAAAAAAATTTTCTTTGGGAGGGGGCACAATTAGTCAATTTTTTCACATTTTAAAAATTTTTTTCAAGGGGTCACATAAAGATAAAATACGCTAAATTTAATCCCTCTTTTCTTAAGTCTATTAACATTTGTTTTTATTTATTCTATTTATAGAATTTTTAATATATATTTATAAATTGATTTTTTCAATTATGAGATATATTATTTGTCAATAAAATATAATAAAATTAATAAAATAATAAATATTAAAAAATAATTAATTTCAATTAATTTCTACATATGTGTAGAAATAAATTATTTTTCATTTGTCAATATTTGACAAATAGGACCAAATGATTTCCAGGCATCTGGAAATCATTTTCTGGCTGGAGCATATAATTTATTATTTCTTATAGTAAATGGTTCATTTCTTGCTCCCGCCAGAAAATGATTTCCAGGTGCCTGGAAATCATTTGGTATTTGTCAATCATTGACAAATGAAAAATAATTTATTTCTACACATATGTAGAAATTAATTAAAATTTATTATTTTTTAATATTTATTATTTTATTAATTTTATTATAATTTATTGACAAATAATAATTTGCACATTCATCATAAATAGATTTTTCAGAATTAAACATTGAATTTAAAGAGCATTTTTGTAAAGAAAGACTTTCACACCTTCCTGTACTATTTATATAATATCCATCATTTCATATTTTACATCTTAAGCCAGCCAGTTTTTAGCATTCTTTTTGAAATTGAGTGATCATATACTAAACAATTAAAATCATAATTTTCATCATTTATCCTAAATATGCAATATCCATCATCAGTTAAATAATAATCTTCTTTGCATTCTTCACATATTACTGTTTTCTGATTCCCAAATCCACATTTTACATATCCTGGACCAACTTCATCTTCACAATTAAAGCATCCTTCTTTTTGACTAAGTATACTATCATTATGATTTGTTTTACAATTAATTTTATTTATTCTATTTTTTATATTTTTGCATTCATCACACTTTGGTCCACTATTTTCTCTTGCTTTACAATATATACAAGATTCTTTTGATTGGCAAAATACATCTTACTATAATTTCTGGATATTCATCATAAGTAATTATATCACACAGACCAGCTTCATTACTGATATAACACGTATTATTTATACATTTATTACATCTAAATTTATCTTCTGTTTTATTAAAAACACATTCTATACAAACATTACTAATCATATAAAAAATATCCAGCTTTACAACTATTACAAAATAAATGATTATCTGCAGGAATATAGCTGAATCCTTTTTTAGGGTTACAGCCTATTTGTCCTCCTCCACTTACATAATCACATTTATAGCATCCTTGAACATCTAAATCTTTATTAAAAAAAGTAATCAGATGCACATTGATTATCACATATATTTATTTGATATTCCTCACTCCAAATAAAACGATAATTATAAAGACATTTAGTACAAGATAAATTTTTATTTTCATCTTCATATCCATTCTCACAATATACTAATTCATTTTCTGCAGGATAACAATCATTTGCACTATTATATCTAGTCATTATAGTATAATTTTTACTTCTATATTTATTACAGCTATATTCTCCATTTTCTAATCTTGTTGCATTTCTTCAGCCTATATTTAAATAAATCTCTGAAGGTAATCTACAAATATAATCATTATCTATATGTATATAATCATTTCTACAATCAATACATTTATTTATTCCATTTTCATATTTACAATGAAGGCATTCTTCTCTACCAATTTCTTCATTGCTAGTACAAAATTCGCATAATTTGGCTTCATTTAATTACTTAATCTAAGTCACAATTATCACAAATAAGTCTAGTATCATTATCAAAATAGCAATAAGTGCAATTATTTGGGCAATGATTACACTTATAATTTGACTAATTTAAGGTAAATTTATAGTCATAAATGGTACATATTACTTGCCCATTTTCAAATTTATAAGAGTTTCAGCTCTCTCCACAACTTCATTTTTTGGTTTGATTTAAGAAATAACTTCTAAAACAATTATTGTATATAGTTGACTTTGTGCTTTTATCATAATCACAAGTATTACAATTACTTGGGCAAGAAATGCATTTACCCTCATCTGTTATTGTATAATGATTATAACGGTGATTACGTTTAGCTGAATTTGTGATTTTATCATAATCACAAGAATAACAATTACTTGGACAAGGAATGCATTCACCCTCATTTGTTATTATATATTTATTATCATATTTACTAAATTTAGCTGAATTTTTATTTGGATCTCTATAACAAGAAATGCAATTACTTGGACAAGGACTACATTCACCTTCTTTTGTGATTGTATATCCACTTTCATAAATACTGCATTTAGCTTAATTTGAGTTTGTCTCATAATAACAATGAAATGCAAGAATATTAAGTTTTTAATGCATTATTACTATAACAAGAACAATAATTAATTTTATTATAATTTCCACCAGAACAATAATAATTATTGCATATACCACCTTCTAAATAATAATATTGATAATAGCATCCATTACAATTTCCATCAGAGAGATAATATTCATTCTCATATTTAATACATTCAACATCATTTGTTCCAATTTTATAACGACATTCCAAACAATTACTTGGTAAGGAGCTTTTACGATATTTTCCATCAACTTTATTTACTCTATATTCTCCATTAAATCTATCAACACATTCAAGACAAGTATATATATTTATTACTTCCTGGAGAAGCTTTATAAGAATATTTAGCAAGATTTTCAGAAATAATCGAGCATAGAATGCAATTCCTTCTATATTATAATATCCTTATGTTTACCAAATAAAACATTTTTAATTTCATTATATTTAGAACCATCGCAATTTCCCTCATATGTTAATTGTCATTATTCATGATTGTAACTAATACATTTTAAGCCAGCAAATGAAATAAAATATTTATTTTCACATTTAGTGCGTATTTCTTTTTCTGAATTGCATTCGATTCAATTCTCAATTTCATTACGTCCACATAATTTTTGATTGGTTAATATAAAATTTATAATAAAGATTGCATAAAAAGAAATGAAATAAAACATTTATATATTTTATTTATTATTATTAAATATTTGTATAACTTTAAAGTATTATTTTTAAATAAAAATAGACTCATAAAAAAATAAAATACCGTAATTCAATCCATAATCCCCCCCCGCAGTAATCCCCCCCTCAAAAAATCATTTTTAAACAATTCTATTTTCATGCGATAATCCCCCCCAAAATTTGTTTGAATTCATCAAAATGGTGTTTATTTATTCCAAAATTTTTGCAGGTAGGTACCTGACAATTTATAAGCCATTAAAAATTTATACAGGTAGGTAACTGACAATTTAAAAACCCTTAAAAATTATTGCAGGTAGGTACCTGATCAAAAATATTTCAAAATTTTTATAGGTAGGTACCTGACAATTTAAAAGCAATTAAAAATTTTTACAGGTAGCCACCTGACAATTTTAAAACACTTCAAAAATTTTGCAGGTAGGTACCTTAAAAAATTTTTTAAAGGTAAGTATCTGACAATTTAAAAACCTTTAAAAATTTTTAAGGGTAGCTACCTGACAATTTTAAAACCCTTCAAAAATTTTGCAGGTAGGTACCTGACAATTCCATTTTCAAGAGATAATCCCCCCTTTTTCAAAAATTCCAAAAATACCAATTCTAGGGGGGATTATGGGGTGAATTACGGTAAATTATTTTTCCCAATCCCCAATACCCATCCATTCCATAATTAAATTTAAAATTTTCTAATAATTTATAATTTTAAATAAATTACTATAATATTTATTACTAGCTTTTTATTTAAAATAAATTAAAAAAAATGAAGAAAAAAGATATTAATTATGAATTTATTTCTAAAATAGAAATAAAGCTTGATGATACAATATTTTATGTTCCAGGAGAAACTATCAAAGGTAAAATAAATATAATTCCAAAATATCAAATGAAAATAAATGATGATTCTCTCCATATAACTTTAAAAATAATGCAATATGAATTTTGGGATTATTCTAATCAAGAGATAAAAGAATTAAAAAATGTAAATATAACTATTATTCAAACTGAGGAAATAATATATGAATTAAAAGAAGGAGATTTATCAGAAAGTAAAAATTTCGAAAATTTTTCAATTATAGATTTGGAAGATGAGAATAAAATAATATCAATTCCTTTTGAATTTAAAATTACAGAAGAAAAAATTTTACCAACTTTTCAATTTGATGATAAAACATATTTTCTTGGAATAAGACATTTATTATTAGCTGAATGTAAAGAATATAATTCATCAAATTATATAGGATTGTTCATAGGTAAAAATAGAAATAAAGATTTCATAGAACCAAAACATATAAAAGAAAGTTATACTGTAGGCTCAGGTACATTGGATATAGAAGTTAATTATCCTACACAATCATACAAATTCGACGAAATAATAAATTTAGATATTCAAGCTAAATCAAATCTAAATTACAAAAAAATAACAGAAGTTAAGCAAAAATATTATCGAAATTTACATTGGATTGGATATATGAAAAACACTCTTTTAAATAAAACAATTTTTCATACTCAAAAATACACATTAAATGAAAGCAAATTTGGATTACTTGAGAAAATAAATGCTCCTCTTTTACCAATAGAGAAGACTATTTATGAATCTTCTGAAAGCTTAATTATGGGGGCAATTTTTAGTAGTATTTTTGGACCTTTTGGAGCATTGATAGGAATATTAGGAATATATGCAGCAAAGGACGAAATAATAATAAATGGTTTAAGGAATGGAGTTGTAGAGCAAGGAGAAATAATGAGAGAAATATTTAATACTGATAATCATCAAAAAGATTTTAGTAATAATTTTAAAACTAAACTAGAAAATGATGTTGATGAAAAAATATCGTAATGATCTTATTAATGCCCCCGTCGGAATACCCCCTTCAAAACAAATTTTTGCTCCCTATCAAAAATAGTCATATAAATCCCTCCCCTTTTTCATTCCAAATTTTGCAAGGGGGACCATGAGATTTTTGAATAAAAAAAATTTTTCCAAGGTAACTAACTTGCAAAATTTCTAGTCGGAATAATGCCTTCCTCTCAAAAAAATCGTAGCATTGTAAGGAGGGGGTACATTAATACGACCTTTACGATAATTAATGATAATTTGAAAAAATTTGTGTATTTCCATGATAATAAAATCGTTGGATTTATAAAATTTACAAAAGATATTACTCCTCCTGTTGAAGGATATTATTTTAATTGTGATTTTAATTTAAAAATTGAGGTACAAATTTCAGGAATTATTTTAAATAGAAATAGATATTTAAAAACTAAAATTGATATGTATGATTCTGATACATATATTACTCAAATGAAAAAAATATTAAAAAATTACCTTAAATGTCGTATTAATGCACCCTCTCCTTACAATGTGACTGTTTTTTTTGAGAGGTGGGGGGCATTATTCCGACTAGAAATTTTGCAAGGTAGGTAGGTACCTTTGAAAAATTTTTTATTCAAAAATCTCATGGTCCCCCCTTGCAAAATTTGGAATGAAAAAGGGGGGGATTTATATGATTATTTTTGATAGGGAGCAAAGATTTTTTTTGAGGGGGCATTATTCCACTGAGTATTAATACGACCATTACGGTAATTAAATAAATTATAAAAGAATTAAATAAAAAGAAATAAATTATATAACATTATTATTATTTTTATTAATTTTATTATAATTTATTGACAAATAATATTGTGAAATGAATTTTTATTCAATAGTTGATTATAAAGAAAATAATGAAAAGATAAAAAATATCTAGCAAAACCGAAATCAATCATCTTTACCTTAGCTTTCATTAAATTTTTGTTTATTCTGTCTTCTTCTGACTCATAATTGACCATATGTTATCTAATTTTATATCACGATGTTAAATTCTTTTAGAATGTAAATATCTCAAGGCTGAGACAATTTGTTTCATAAGATATTGAACTAATTCCTCTGGAAAAGCAGTATTATGTTCTTCTTGATATTTTTCCAAACAGTCAGAAAGTCCTCCTCCATTACAATATTCTGTAACGAGATAAAAATATTGAGATGTTTCCTTTACATCATATAATTTTACAATATTTTCATGGTCTATGTCTTTCAGAATCATAATTTCATTATCTAAATATTTTTTAGCTTTAAAAAATAATTTAAATATTTCATATGATTCATTAAAAAAAGAAATTAAAGATACAGTTGATAATGGTAAATTATGTATAAATAATACATATAAAAAAGTGGGTTTAGAAAATGCATTAAAATTGAATACAATTCAAATACAAAAAAATATAAATGCTCAAAATGTATAGATGGTTAACCTTTTATGCTCTTAAATATTCCCATTATGGATAATTTCCATTTATTACCTTTTCCTGATTGATAGCTTAAAAGGTTAACTATTGGTTAATTCAACTAATAGATGTGCTCAAATAACTGAAATTGAAAATAAAAATATTTCAAAGCAAGAATGCAATGCTGAAACTACCGTATTCTTCTGAATAGAGTTGACAAAGGAATTTTTTTTTGAAAGATGTCTACTCTATAAAGAATAATACAGTATTTTGATAAAATCAGGGAATTATACATTTTGCTAAAAGCCAATAGGAGAATTAGAAGGACGTGTAAATGGGACAGCAGATACATTATATGTAAATACTTTATATAATTGCTATTATTGCTCAGATAATTATGAATCAATATTTGTATCATATTTTAATAGAACAATGTGCGTAGGTATAACTTCTTCTTTACCAAACAAAAATGATAAAGAATTATCAAATGATGTATATGAAGGAATTGATAAAAATAATTATATACTAAATGGAACATTCGAATCAAAAGAAGAATTTACACCAAATGGTACAAATTGATATCGTTGCAATAATGATATAGTAGATATGCCTGAATATGGAGGATCTTGTCATATTCAAAAGATAGAAATAATATTATAGAATGTCAAGAAGGATGCAGATCAGGTTATTTGGAAACATCAAAGGGTATATGTGAATTATGTGATATAGTAAATAAAGTTTGTAGAGAATATATTTATAAAGAAGATTATCCAGATTGATATCCTGATTTTAGGAGACAAAGGAGATTTGAATGTACTAAATGTAATGAATCTGAAGGCTATCAATTAACAAAAGATGGCTTATTCCATCATTACTTTGAATTTGGATTTACAAATTGTGATACCATATTCCATGGGTCTATCCGACCCATAGGCTATAAAGCTCCTGCTTAAATTGGCTAAAAATGGATTCAACTTGTCATACTTCTATCCGGTTAAATTTAAAATTTATTATTAAATTTAAATAAAGATTAAAATATTTTGCAAATAAATATATAAATTTAATAATTTTTTGAAATTCGGCTATCCTGTTTCTGTTGAAAATCGAAAAAAAATTTTCCTGAAACCTCCGGATAGCCCCCTGGAATATGATATTTGCATTTATTTTTTCTCTTTATTAGATTAATGGAGATTCATTTTAAATCACTCAATTGACATTATTTTTAATAAGATAAGAGTTTAAAAGCAACGAAACTAAAGAAATTGAATGCTATAGAGAATTTTACAGAGTCATTCCGCCAATTAAATTTAAATCTTTGGAATTTTAAATTTGAAAATCATTTTATCTAAAATATACCAAATTTTTGGATGGATTTATTACCTCAAAATTTCATTTTCTATCAAAGCCTAAAATCTTTTGTAAATATATAAATTTTCAAAAATTCTATGTTTATGTATCATTTCCTTACATTTTCCAAATTTTTGTGCATTATGGGGTGAAAAGACTTCATCAAATATAGTAAATGCATTGAAGAATATTTTTTAACAAATAATGGCTATTGCACTAAATGTGAAGAATTTTTGTAATAATACAGAAGAAGGTGAAATAGAAAGATGCATACAATGTAATAGTAATAATGGAAATATAACATGCAATCAATGTGAAAAAGGATTTATTCTATTAGAAAATAATAAAACCTGTATAGAAATATCAAAAATATAAGATGGTAAAAATTTTGTTAATAGCCAAACAATGTCAAAAGATGATTATGGTAAATTTAAATATACAAAATGTTTTGAAAATTATACTTTATTTTTTGATAAAAATGCTAATGATGGTGATATATGTGTTAATAATGAATATTTATTTACCATAAAACCTGAAACTTTAAAATATTGTAAAAAAACAATTAATATGGGAAATGCAGATCATCCAAAGCATTCATGTGAAAAATAAATTTAAAATGATATGCTTACTCAAGAACAAAGAGATCAAGGAATAGCATTTATTAAAATTACATTTCCAGAAAATGATAATGATACATCTTATTGTGATATTTCTACTAAGTATAATGTAATGGAAAATTGTTCAGAACCAAGAATAATAGAAGATCAAAACGGGAATATATTATTTTATAATTGTATTAAATGTTTAAATGAAGTAAATTTTACATATAAAGTAGATTCAGATATGAAAATTTGTCCATACTTTAATTATAGTAGATATTGTATGGTTAAAAGTTGTAAATTTTGTCAATTTGGAAATAATTATTTTTGCTTGCAATGCTTATTTGATATCATTTTTTAGCAATTTATCCCCTACTTTTTGCTGAATTTAAGATTCAACCAACCAAAAACATATTTTAATATATTCTTGACCTTACTTCTTTCCTTATATTTGAAGGTTTTACAAAGTATCATTTATCTTTGTTTAAAAGGGATAGTTATAAGGACATATATTACTAAAATTCTGTAATTATGAAGTTAATCCAGCAAATGATTCTTGTATAGAAAAAATATCAAAAGCTCCAGTAATTACTTGGAAAGATTCTTATATATTAAAATTAAATACTATAACGCAATTAAACTCGAAGGATTTATATGGATTTTCTATTAATCTAAGAGGAATATCAGGCAACCAATTTCCTACTGGTTATGTATTTAAAATTAATTTAATATTTCATATTAAATATAATAGAAATTTAAGAAATATTTAGGAAAATGATATAGAAACTGAAGAAATAGAAATTCCAACTTATTATCAAATTATTGGACATACAAATGAAGTAAAATATAAAGTAAATTTAATAGATTATTATTGCTTTGTAATTAGAAAAGGTGAAGATGAAATAAGAGAGAGTGATATTAGATTTAAAAAAATAGAAATAAGTCATGATGGTAATAAAGAAAATACTGAAATTATTGAATTTAGTAAATATGAAAAAATGATTTCTGAATTAAATATAGATGAGATTAAAAATAAAGATAAAGATACTTC
>JAJJKM010003854.1:0-10396 GCA_023805625.1 Epidinium cattanei
ATCCGCAAAAAATTTTGAAGAATCAGATCAATCCCAACAAAATATATTTATTATTGGAATTTTGATATCCGGATATTCGGAAATTTTTTTTTTTGCTCCCTAAAAGTTCATTCCGGATATCATCGTGGATTACGGTAATATTCTGGCAATTTGAATAATTTAAGTAAAGCAAGAAATAATAACCTCCAGCTAAAGCAAATAAGATTAATATAAATCACCAAATAATGCTCAGGAAGGGGAGGGCTATATATTTATACTATAAACCACACCATAAATTCCCTCCTCATGAGCAATTTTTTTAAGGAAAATTCGAGAGGGGATAATAAGATGTGAAAAAAGAAAAGGATAATTTTATGTATTTAATTCAAAATTTTATTTAGATAATATATAATTTTTTGGGAATTTGAGGAGGGATATTAAGATTTGAAAATAGAATAGAATTAAATCAAAATTTTAAGGGGAAAATTAAGATGTATGGAAATTATCATGTGATTTACAGTATATATTTTTTAAATGATTATAATGAATGAAATATAAAATTTTAATTATGAAAAAATAATTTATTTTTTAAATTTATCCTATTTAACTAAATATAGTGCCTCATTTTCGGAGATCAAAAAATGGGCGAGCTATTCAGAGAAATATGGTAATTATAAGTAAAGTTAATATATATTATCTTGTTCTACTATTAAATATGAGACCTGGTGATCCCTCCTTGAGTTTTGATCTTATTTTTAAAAAATATAGGCTTTGCGTTGCATGTATGGCTGTCTAGCGAGTAGGGGTATTGATAATTTTTTTAAATTAGTAGGAGGAGTTAAAGAGATACAAATTTAGGTGATTTTAGGGATTTAAGATAAAAATAGAATAAAGGCAAAAAATTAGGGAGAAAATTTTAAGGGTGGTATATATGGGAGGGGATTTATCTTGGAATTTATAATATTACCTATTTAATTTATGAATTATTTAATTTATTATTTAAGCAAAATAAACTTTATGGAAATGGATTTTAAAGCTACCCCTATATATCCTGAAAATTTTATCAGATATCTATCTACTTTGTCATTTTTTCAAGATATGTGAAAGTCAGGAGGTACAATGAACACTTTATAATCCTTTCTTAATTTTTATTAAATTTATTTTTTTATTTTGCCGTATTTCCCTTTGAATATTCTTTTCATTTTCCTTGCTCTAAAAAAATGGGAATATCATGTCTAAATTCCATTTTGAGTGTAGTCAAAAAATGAAAGGGGAATTAAATAAGGAATTTATAGAGGAGAAAAAGGGAGCTTTAAAAAAGATTATAAATAAGTGAGAAATAACATTTACTAAATCTATTTTAAGATATTGTCAAAAAGTGAAGGGGATAATTATTCCTAAAGAAATATTATATTTTTTCAAAATTGGAAGGCTTTAAGTTAACTTAACTTTAAATGATTATATAAAGGGGAATTATTAAGAAAATCGAGATATTTCGGATTGAAAAAAAATAAACCATTGATATAATAAAACTACCTTAATACAAAAAGATTAAGAATCATTAATAAAAATAATCAAACTATAATTGATTTGACTGAGATATATAAAATATTTAAAAATTTTTATAAATAACAGAGATTAAAGCATTTTAATCTCCTTCAAAGAAGGGATTTAAATACTCTAAAATTTTTACTGTAAATATCAAGGTAAATTTCTATTCAAGTAGTTTCTTTTAAATTGTTGGGGAAGCTAAAGAAACTAAAATTTAGGGAATTTCTCATAAAAATAGAACTGGTAACAAAAAAATTATCGAGCAAATTTTTTGAGGGCTTATATGGCAGGGACTTATCTTGAGTTTTAAGGTATATTTATTATATAAATTTTATATTATAGAAAATTGAATGAACCAGAGTGGAGACTAAAATTCCAATAAGGCTTAAAAGCCATTAATTACTGTAATTAATATCAAAAAAGAACAGATTATAATTAATGATTTTAAGAATATAAGAGAGAAAGTATTACTATATTATCTGAATTAAATCAACGCTCTCTTCCAATAATAAAAATTATTTCTGCATTAAATTCATTATAATTTTATTATTATTTAATATAATATCTAATTTTAGGCAATAATTGTTTTATATTGACCCTTCATTTTATCAATCAAGAAAAGGCAATAAATAAAAATTATCCATTATGGGAGAATATGGGAAATAAAAGGTTAATAATATTATTTAATTAAAAGATTTATTTAATATCAACATTATAATTTAAATTAATTAATTCAAAATATTTTATTTCTTTTCTTTAAATGAATAAATGGCTAGTTTCCCAAAATTGGGGTGGCCTACATTCTGGGAAAAATGATAATAGCATTTCTGCTCTAGGATTCAGTCCTGCCGGTAGCAGGACAAATTTTTGGCCATGTCATGAAATATAAATTTATTAAAATTATGAAAAACAATTAAAAATTCTATAAAAGATAAAAATTTTTAAAGGTGACAACTCATTATAAAGAATTTGAATTTTACCTGATATTATATATATAGTTAGGTTTTTTGATCTAATTTTTTTATTCAGATAATTAACATATATTCCAGTTGGTTAATTGGATATTATGAAAGAAGAGAAAATCAGATATAACTTAAAATAAATATTACTTTTCAAAAAGCCTAATTATCTAAATAATAAATTTAATTTTAAAATAAAAAATATCTTTAAATTAAAAAAAAGAATAAATTGAAAAATAATAATAAAAAGAATATATATACCATAATAGTAGGAATAGAACCCTTTAGAAATAAAACCCCCCCTCAAAAAATTTTTAAAAGTCCCTATTGAAAATAGTCAGAATATAACCCCCCTGTATTTATAAAAACAGTGAATGAAAATGTCAGGTAGCTGCCTGAATAAAAAATTTTTCTTACAAAAAAAATTGTCAGGTAGCTATCTGATAAAAAATGATAGTTGGAATATAACCCCCCTTCTAAAAAAATGGCTCGATACCAACCTGGGGGGGTTCTATTCCTACTATTATGGTAAATAAATTTAATAATATAAATTATTTAACTCATTAAAAGATATAAAATTAATAATATTTAGAATTACCATATTTAACAAATTATTTGGCTCCTCAGATTATTAATTGTAAACCATTTTTATCCGAAGGTAAATATGGTAATTTAAATATATTTAATTTTATTTTTTAATGAATTAAAAATAATAGAGATTAATTATAAAGTAAAAAGCAAAATAATGCCGCCCATAAAATTCAATATTTTTTTTGTGGTTTCCAATATTATAGTGATAAGATTTAGTTCTTTGAGATAATCTATATATTTTATTATTTACTATTATCTGTCATTATTAATTTAATGATTTTTTATTATTTAAATATTAATTATATTATTGGCACAATTAGGTTATTTTTAAAAGTGAGATTTATATTTAGATTTATATGATTTTCTCTTCTTTTTATTTTTCAGTAGCCTTCATTATTTTAATTTTTGGGTAAATCAGGGTTGTGGCTGAATGTCAGAAGTTTGAGGAACAGGACAATTTATGACCTAGTGCATTAATTTGTCTTTAGAAATATATCAACACAATTATCATATTTTTAACTTAGACAAATAATATTTTAAATGCCGTATTGGATATTTTATCCGACCTCCCTAAAAATTTTTTCAAGCCAAAAAAATTTTGGAATAAATTAAAGGACCTTCCCCAATATTTTTTTTGGCCAGAAAAGTTTTAGAATAAATTATCCGGCCTCCCTCAAAACGTTTTTGTACTTACTTAAATCTTAATGCATGATAATGGATATATTTTTTATGAAATTTATTAGTAAATAAATTTATTTTGAACAAATTAACCGACCCCACCAAAGAATTTTTTGGGCCTGAAAAGTTTTGGAATAAATTATCCAACCCCCTTAAAAATATGGCCAAAAATCTAGAACTGGGGGGTCGGATAATTTATCCAATACTGTATTTAAATTAAATTAATTATTATTTTATTTATAATAAAATATTAAAAAAGAAAATAGAATCATTCAATTTTGAAAAGGAATAATTCTATTACAAAATGGAAAACATTTTCATCTATACCTGGAGGTATTTATACTTCTCCTGGACAGTATCATCTCTTTTTTATCTCTAGGTATATTTCCTCCATATTATTAATTTATTAATTATAATAATAATTAAATATATGGATCATTTTAATATATTTTAAGGAACTATACCTGAAGGTAATATAAGAGGTAGTTTATACCAAAAGAGTTTTAAATACCTCCATGTATAAATGGAAATCTATTCCATTTTGAAATGGAGATATTCCTTTTCAAAATGGAATGATCCCATTTTCTTTGTTAATAATTTATCTTATTTTAAATAAACTTATAATTAATTTAATTTAATTACAGTATTTCCCGGAATTTTGGCCCCCAAATTATTGCCCCTCCTTGGTCAAAAATTTTAATATAAATAGAAAATTAATATTCAATTATTATATATTATCCCCAAAATTTTAACCGCTCCCCCAAAAAGCCTGGCATGCAGACCTAAATTCCGGGAAACACGGCATTTAAAATGAGAAAGTTCCAAAAAACGGCCTTTCTTGGCCCGGGCCGGCCACCTGCCGGGCCAGTAGGCCTAAAAACAAAATATTACAAAATATAAGGTTTAAGTGAATATCTTAATAAAACTTAATTAAATTAAAAATATATAATTATCTAGCTTATTTAACTATTAAGTCGTCTAAAATATTGACATCAGATTTAGTATTTACTTTCTTTTTAATTTTCTTTTCTTTTATTTTTTCCAAATAAATTTCATGAGAAATTTCCAAAAATTGGCCTGGAATGACTTTGGCACAGAAATGGCCTGAAAAAAATCAAGGTATCTACCTTGAAAAATGTCAATTTTTTGTCAAGGTAGGTTCCTTGACAAAAAATCTAAAACTTTAAATATTTTATAAGGTCCAAACCTGAATAAAAATTTAATATAAATTCTATTATACAAGGTACCTACCTTGATTTTTTTCAGGCAATTTCTAGGCCAAGGCCGCGTAAGGCCAATTTTTGGAACTCACCCGGATAACTGTCAATCTTCCTATTTTTTAATTTTTATTTTTGAACAACATTCATAACTAAATTATTCTTTTTTATACTTTTTATTTTTTATTTATTACTTTTTATAATTTAGGCTATTTTTATAAAATATAGAGAAAATTTAATTTTTATTCAATATTCTCCTGTGATGGGAATCAGATAAGGATATATTTCATCCAAAGAAAAAACTATTTTATTCTTAAAGCTATAATAGTGAATATTGAAATTCAGTTATAGGCCATCTGGCCTGGCCTGGCCGGGACAGTGTTAGGCCATTTTTGGGTATGCACCCATTTAAAATAATATTTATACAAGTTATAATATAAATATAAAAAATTGTACTATGATAAATATCAAATATGATTATAAATATTAAAATCAAAAAAAATATTCTAATATGAAATAATAAATATTAAACAAAAATATAATGAATTTATATTATTTAATTAAAAAATCATATTTATATATGGAAGAAATTAATACTATTTAATTTTCAGGCCAAGGTCAATGAATATGGCCGAGTGTCTACCTCATGACCCAGCCCTACCTGAAAGTTAGAGACCCTTTTTGATATTTTATCATTATTTGAACATTTCATAAAAAAAAATTTGGATTTTTTGAAGAATTTCAAGAAATTTAGAAAAAATTTTTAAAGATTTGAAATAAATTACCGTAAAAAAAAATTGGGGGATTTACCCTCCCCCCGATTTAAATTTTTATAAAATTAATATAAATATTTTTTTTTTTTTTGAAAAAAAATCGGGGGGCAAACACCCCAGGAGGGTAAACCCCCAGATTTTTACAGTAATTTAAAATGTATAAAATTCAAGATATTTTAAATTGCCATAAATATTAGCTTAATCATTTTCAGTTGTGGATATAATTACATCATAAAAAATCATCCCATCCCCTGTGAATCATGAAAAAAATGTTAGATAAGTAGTATACGATGGGAGAAATATTTTTTAAAAATGTTTTGCTAGGAGTTACATGATAAAATTTTTAGAATGAACAGAGGATTGGATGTGTTATCATCCAAGCAAATCGATAACCATGGCCCCAAAGAGTATTTTTTTTAATTTTAAGAGGGGGTATTAATTGACTTATAATTATTGGAATGTAAGGGAATTAGAATAAAAATAAATTAGGTATTTTTTGAAATGATTAGTGAAGTGATTTGCTTGAGGGCTATTAGTCAGATGTTTTTCATAAATTGAATAAAAAATTAAAATTTTCCAAAAATTCAGTTTTTTTTATATAAATTAACTTATTATAATATAATAAAATTTGAAAATTTGAATTTTTGAAGAATTTAAAATATGATGTTTCACTTATAAAAAAAATAAAATTTTTGAATTTAAATTTTTGGAATTCTTCCTGAATAAATTGAGAATTTTTTGAAAGAAAATTATATTAAATTTTTTAGGGGATATAACAGTGAAAATATTATTAGTTTAATGATATCTTACCTCTTTTTTAGAAAATGTTATTTGATTATAAAATGAGCAAAAAATGATAATATAGTAAAAGCCAATCTAAACACCCTTGGAGTATTTAAAGTTTTTCATAATTTTTTTGGAGACATAAGTTGCTCATAATTTGATTAAAATATAAGAAAAAATATAAAAAAATAATGTAGTATTTCTTTCAGCTATTTACCCACCCAATGTTTAATTTTTCATTCACTGGTAAAATGCTTGACGTGGTAATTTTTGAGTAAAATTTTTAATAATTTTATAAGCAATTATTCAAAATTATTTCATAAATGTAAAAAATATTTACAATTTACAAAATTATATCAAAAAATGAAATTCTTAAATAGCATCATTCAAAGTGAAAAAAATAATTACAAAAATATTGTATATCTATCAGTATCATTTATAGCTGAAAGAAATAGAGTATATTTGATATTATATTTCATATTTCTTAAGTGGGATTTAAGACAACAAATTAGAATTTGATAGTTAGGGAGTTTATAATATAAATAATGAGGGGGACTTAACTAGAATTTATGGTATTATATTTTCAAATTTATATAAGATATAAATAAAGATTAAAATAGAATCTTATAATCAATGAATAAAGAATTAAAAAGTCCTATAAGAACTAAATTTTGTGCTGCTGTTATAACTACTTAATTATCCTTTGTAATCCCTCCTTTTAAAGTTTTATTGTTTTTCATTCATAGATTTGATTATTTATAAATTTTGCTTTTTTTATAATTTTCTAATAATACATATAACATCCATAGAAAATTTAGAAATAGTTAACAGTTCCCTTTAAAAAATAATAAAATAATTATAAATTAAACTTCTGTCTAATTCTCTCTGGGAGTACTTTTTTTGTCTATTTTTTGGGAGGATTAAAACAAGGAAAAATTAGAGATTTAGAATAAAAATAGAATCTATTATTTTGATAATTTTAGGGAGATTAATAAGGGGATGATTAGACCGAAGCTTAAGGTAATTATATATTTACAAAAAATTATTTATTTTTTATATTTCTGTGAAAATTTTTTCTTTTATTCTCATTCTTGATTTTTAAAATTAAAATTAATAATTCCTCCATCAAAATTATTTCATTTTTAAATACAAGAGAAATATGAAAGAATAAGGTAATAACAAAACTCCTGATGATTTTAGAATAAAATTTATTAAACTTTTAAGATTCATTGTTGCTCTTTTTTACATTTTTCTAATTAAAATATCATAATTAGTATAGTCTTATCTCTGACCCATTCCTATATATTTTTTCAAGTTTCTTTCTTCCCTAATTTCTTTGATATATTTATCTTTGTCAAGCCCACTTTTTTCTTCTTATAATTTAAGCTAAGGTGCTTTTTGCCAACCCTAAAATATAAAAGTTAAAAAAAATGTCAAATTGACAGATAACAAAACCTAAAATCTCGTGGTCAGCCTTGTCCCAAAATTTCCACTTTTTTTCCGCTTCGAGGATGACTATTATCTCATGGTCAATTACTAAAAATATTTAGAATTTTAAAAATAAAAAATTCTTAAATTTTTCTTTTGATTCTAAAATTTACCTTGTTTTTATTATTTTTTCTTTATAAAAATCCTAGTCGAGGATTACTATAGTCAGCCTCGAGGCCCATTTTGTCCATTCGAGTATCACCATGAGTGGAGGCTGACCACGAGATTTACGGTATTCCTTTTTTAAAAAAATAAAATCAGCTTAAATTAATACTAAACATATTTATTTATCTAATTTAAATCAATTTTATATTTGCTATACAATAATTAAAAATAAATAAATGTCTTAATACTTTTTTATACTTATAATAAAAAGGATTGGCGGATTTCAAAACTAGGTAATTTAATAGTATAATCTATCCATTTTATTTTTTTGCATATTTTTTGGAAACTAATTATCAAGTAAATACCCATAACACTAACCAGTTGCCGATGACCAGGCTGATTCTAATTCATTAGCTTTATTTTGGCCTCATTAAATTCAGTAATTATTCGATTTCCTTTCCCCTTAAAAGAAACTTGTACTCTTTTTTCCAAACTTTGTCTTCTTTCTCTTTTGATGATGACTATGACAAAAATGAAAAAGTAAAAGAAAAAATAAGATATTAACATAAATGAAACTATAAATATATATAATCGAACTAGAGAAAATGAAAAAATTAAATTATTTTGAGCTAAGTCCCCTGAAGATGGGGATTATGTTTTAAATGTTAGGGTTTGAGCCCTAGTATTCAAATTCCTATTTTCAGCCAAACAAATTAAATATTATCTGGGGAATTAAATATACCTTTTTTGGAAGGAAATCGAAAGACAATAGGAGAAGAAACAAAGTTAGTTATCTTGATTTTATGTAATTTATATTTATTAAGTTTAATTTAATTTACAATTGTTGTTAAAAATGCTAAGTGATTTCATTTTAGAGGAAAAATTAGATTATATATAATGATTTTAGATAAAAGCTCTGGTCTTTAAGACCAATCTACACAATTATTTTAAATACCGTATTCTCCGATGCTATCCGGACTACATAGCTATCCGGATTTAAGAGTTCGGATTGATTTTCATTCTAAAAAATTTTGAAAAAAAACCCCATTATGGAATATTGCTATCCGGATCTGAGCAAAAATTTACGCTTACTCCCTAAAAATCTGATCCGGATAGCATCGGCGAATACGGTAATTTATTAAATTTAAGTTTTAAAAATTTTTTAAAGAATTTATATATGAACCAAATGGAATATTTGCATAATTTGTGGCATCCAAATAAGCAAGATTTTATATAATCTAATCCAAGAAGGAAAAAGAATAAAGATACCATTATTTTTGAAAAATGTTCCCTTTAATTTTCTCTACATATTTTAATATAAAAATAAATTAAAATTACCATAATAATAATAAATATAATAATAGAAATAGAGGGAGGGCATTTTCTTTTATTATACTTTTTAGAATTCTTAAATATCTTTTAAAATCCTTGTATCTTACTTCATTTGGTTGGGTAAAATTACAGGGAAATTCATTTTTATATGAAATTTTGAAAAAAAGGCTTTATATATATAGTAATTTTACAAAGAAAATAATATATTAAATGGGGATTTGGGATTATTCTCTATATAGTGATGAACTTTGGGAATTGACTAACTTTTTGAGGCTATTTAACATTATTTTGGATATTTTCCCTCTCTATAGATGGAAATTTCTTAACTATCTCTCCTGATAAAGATCTGAAGGAAATATTCTTTTTTCTGGTTGTATTTCTATTTCTATTTCTACTTCTCTATGCTCTCTTTTGTCATATATTATGCATATTCGAAATAATTACTTATTTAAACATTTATAACATCCTTTATTATTCTAGCAAAGTCAGCAATAACTATTTTTATTCTATTTCCATTTTTACTTCTCTTTTATCATTTTTATTTTTGTTTTTGTTTTTTAATTTATCATCTTCTTCTTTATTTTCTTCTCTTTTATTATCTTATTACCTTATTTCTAGGAATTTAACCCCCCTTGGCTTGATTTTTAGCCTATCCTTCCCTGGAAACCTAGTTGGGGACCTAAATCCCTGGGTTAATTATTTTCTTCACTTTTATTATCTTTAATCTATATAACGTAAATTACTGAATAAACCCCCCACCTAATAACTAATAAGCCCCTCCCCCTAAAAAAAATTTTTATTAATTTATCTGTATTAATTTTATTGCTCTTTCGATTGAATGAATGTTATTATATAAAAACAATTTAAATAAGTCTATAATTTTTTTTAATTGAAATTTTCATTAATATAAATTCTTATATTATATTAAACTGAACTAATA
>JAJJKM010003855.1:0-10272 GCA_023805625.1 Epidinium cattanei
CACAAAGTTGTGCCCCCCTTCAAAATACCGATGCATGGCAGAAATACTTAATATTAGGTAATGCCTTTTGAAATGAAACGGAATAACTTTCATTGATTCAAAAAAAATATTGAAAAATAATTACCTATTGAGAAATATTTTAACATCTACCTCGGAAAAAGATTTTTAAAAAATTTCTATGTATGTCTAGAAATGCCTCAATTTTTAGCTATTTACAAATGTTTGGCCCAAAATTTTGAAAAATTTTTGAAGGTTAGACTATGTCCCATATTGTATTTTTTTCAATGCTCCTAATAAATATTAATTTAGATTTTAATATTATTTTAATATCTTATAATTTATTTCACTCAAAATTATGTAAACAAATTAAAATAATAATAATATTAATTTATTATATTTTCTCTTGTTTATAAAAACATAATATTTATTCATTAACCTCTTATCAATCATTTATCCTTTGGTCAATTAGTAATTCATATCTTCTGAAAGCAAAGCAATTGTTATAAGGGGATAAATCATTAGCATTTTCTAAATTTGCAAGAATTTCTCTTGTTTCAATTTCTTTATAAGTATGAGAAATTTTCTTCTTATCAACTTTATCCATATTGCCAACTCTTCTTTCTGTATCAGTTAGATTTCTAAAAAATATATCATCTTTAAATTCCCTATTATTTTCCAAAACTCTATTGAATAGTTCTATTAAATCATTTTTGAGAGTCCTATCAGCACATACTCTTTCAATCTCATTTAAAGCTTTTTTTAATCTATTTTTACGGTCAGTTTCATTAATATTTTCTTCAATTGTTTCTTCTTTTACAACTTTCTTATTTCCATCTTTTTTAGTAAATTTGCTATAGGATTTATATTTATAATTATTTTCTGTGTCATCAGAAGGTTCTGTCTTTGTTGTTCTATATTTTGAATCATTATTATTATTATCATTAGTATATGATTTATATTTATTATTATTTGAATTACCACATTGGACGGAGTCATTCCACCCCCCAAAATTCAAAAAATTAGACAAAAAAATGGGGGGTGGAATGATTAATAAAATTCATCTCATCAAAAAATTAGGAATTCAAAAACGGAAAAAATCGGAATATAACCCCCAGGGAAAAAATTCTTAGGTAGCTACCTGTCATTTTTTTATCCTCTATATATTGATAAAATTTTTTCACTCAGGTAGCTACCTGACATTATCATTCATAGTTTAGAAATAAAGGGGGTTATATTCCTATTATTTTCAGCAAGGAAATTTAAAAATTTTAAGGGGAGGGGTTATATATTGACAGTGGTCTACTCCAACCTTTTTGGTAAGTTTTGAAAATTATTTGTATTTTGGAAAGAAAAATTTTGTCAAATTTAAAGGGGGTGGAATGAAATGTCCAAGAAGAATTTTTGAAAAATTTTTTTTAGGGGGGGTGGAATGACACGACGGTGGAATGATTCCATCCAATAAGGTATCTGGATTTTCATTTTTATATGAATTATGCTTATAATTACTATCATCAGTCTTTTCTTGATTAGGATTATCATTTCTGTCTTCATTAATATTAATATTCTTTTCATTATCAGCATTATCAATATCTGCTTTATTATTATTATCAATTTGTTCAATTTCATCATTTTTCTTTTTATAATAATTATAACCTCTTTTATTAATATCAGCATTGTCTTTATTATCAGCATTATTATCATTAGTATTTGGCTCAATTTTCTTATCTTTTAAATTTCTTGAATAAGGGTTAAAAGCAACTTCTAAAGTTTTTCTTTTTCTTGATTCAACTTTAATATCTTCTTTTTCTTTATCTTCTTTTTTTGGCGGTAAATCTTCATCAGTTTTATTTACCCTGAATCTTCTAAATCTATAATTAGCTTTTGGCTCACCATTGTTTTCTTTTTTATTTTCTATTTCTTTTGGAGTTTCAGTTTTTGTAACAACATGAACTTCAGTTTTAACGACTTTTTCATCTGGTTTATTTATATTGTTTCTTTCTGTTTCAACTACTGTAGTTTTAGTATATCTAGTACTAGTGTATGCATTTGGTGTTTTTTCAGTTTTTTCTTCTTTTACAGTTTTACTAGTAATAATAGGCCTATTGCTAATATTTTCTCCTAGCCTAGATTTTTCTTCTTCTCTAACTTGACTAAATCTTTTCCATTTCACTGGTTCTTTTTCAACTTTTTGCTCCGGAACCTGGGCACTCCATCTGTATTTGTGTCGGGTGGAGTTTTTTGTTGTGTTTGATGTAAATTTATTATCATTTTCTTTTTGGTCATTTTGTCTTTTATATTTATCTTGTGGATTTTCTTTATTGGTTGTATTTATGGTAAATTCATTGTCTGTTTTATTACTAATTATGGCACTATATCTGCCCATGGTTTTAGGCATTTTCCCAAATCTATTGTTTGAAGGTTCTGAGTCCATTTCTACTCTTTGCTCAATTACTTTTCTTGAGTATGGTCTTTCCATTTTTGTTTCTATGATTGTTGTTGTGGCTCTTCTTGCTTCTTTTGGTTTTTCGGTTTCAGTCTGAGCTGGGTAAGTAATATTTCTTCTTTGATATTTTGCTCTAATAGGATTCATTTATTGAATGAATTTTTTTATTAACCCTTTATGCTTTCAATCAGGTAAAGATAATAACTGATAATTATCCATAAGGGGAGTAAATAAGAGAATAAAAGGTTAATTATACAGTGAATCTCATTGTCAGTCTCTTTCTTGGCTATAATAAAATGTTACAATTTAGGCTAAGTATCATAATGGCCAATTTAAAGATAAAAATCAAAAACTATAATATTTAAATTTATGATATCCCGTAAGCCTCAAAGTAAATCCTTCACATCCAAAATTTTGGAAAATAACGATTCTATTTTTATTCTAAAATGATTTAAAATACTTTTTTTCTTCTTAATCCCCCTCCTAAAAATTGGTAAAAAAAGTGATCATCAGGGGATTTACCATTAGGCTTACGGTAATTATTTGTTATAGAAAATACCATATTTCTCGGAATAGAAGCCCACCCTCAATTAAAATTTCAATTTCTTGGCAAAGTGGTTGACCCAAAAAAATTTTTAATAAGGTTTCAAAATCTATGTTATTTAATTTCAAGAAATAAGGCATAAACTTTAAATAATAAATTATTTTTTATTAATTAATTCACATGATTGATATATACTTAAATGATAATAATATAGCATCTTTATATTATAATAAATTTATAAATGTATCCATAATTGGAATGATAAGAAAATTTTCCTTTCTTTTATTAGGAAATTTAGATTTTTTATTTCAAGGCTGATAATAGGATTTACCGTAATAATTAATAAAACTGTAAAACATGCTCCAAATCCCCCTTGTTCCAATTCCCATTCCCTCAAAAATTATTTTTGCAACAAATTTCATTTTAGTTCCAACTCACCCTCGAAAAAAAATTTATATTATTCTTACAATTTTCCAAAGTTAAATTTATTAATAAAATTAGAAAAAAATAAAAATCCCAAAATACATTTTAATTTCATCCCTCGCTGGGCAAAAATTTTTCTCTGCTCTGTAATTTTTGGGTAGTTGGAGCATGTTTTATGGTAATTATTTTTTATCATTTTTTAAATTGTAATTTAATTATTGAAGAATATTAAACAAATAATGGATTTAATTTGATTAAATTAATACCGTAAATGACAAGGTAACTCCACCCCCCTTAGAGCATTTTTTTTTTAAATTTAGAGGGGGACTTAACTTGTCCCAAATTTAGGGAGTTTTAGGGGATTTATTATAAAAATAGAATTATGATAATTTTGAAAATAGGGAGCAAAATTTTAGGGAGGGACTTATCTGGGCGGAGGACTTACCTTGATGTTTACGGTAATTCATATTTATCATATAAAAATATCAAATATATTATTTATATTTTTATAAAAATGTATTCTTTTTGGGGAGAATTAAAAAAAAGATAGAAGTAATATGGATAGCTTTATATACTGTACCAAATCCACCATTTCCCACTGGATACAATAATGTGAATAAATCTTCTGGATTACTTGGAACTAATAAGACATCACTAAATTTAGGAATTTGAATATTGTTTTTGTTTTCAAACATATTTTTAGATTTTATTTTTATTTTAAGTCAATTACAGTAAAACATCAAATATTGCCCCCTCATGGAAAAAACTTTTTCAAGGAAGGGTATTATTTTTTATTCAATTTTTACTAAAAATTGTTTTCAGTAAGAGATAATATTTAGCACTCAAATTTTAATTTAAAAAATGAAATGCAGATTTTTTCCAAAGGGGGTACTATTTCATGCTAAATTTTTTTCTCAAAATTTTTTTTTTGAGGAGTACTATTTTTTGTTTTAATGTAATATTAAGGATTAAAAATAAATTCCTTATTTTCAAAAAATAGAGAACTCATTGGAATTACCGGAAATACTACTCTATCTGTCTCCTTATTCTCGTCACTTTGAAAATTATAATTTCATTCTATTAGATTTTTACTCATTAATTCCCCCATCCAAATAAAATAGATTTTTTTGGATTTTTTAACGCATTTTTTTTTAAATTTTTTTTCTTTTTTTAATGAAATTTAATAAAAAGATTTAGAGTAGGAAGGGTATATTTCTTGATTTAAAGTATATAAAAATTTGAGCTGTAAAAAATAAGAAAACTGATACCGGAGGCCCTTATTTCCTGACTTATGGTATTATACTATATAAATTGTCCTAAATTTTGAAAATTTAATTTTTCTTGTTAATTCCCCTTCAAAAATTTTTTATTTTTACTTATTATAGGGGATATTAAGTCGTGTTTTACAGTGTTATTAGAATATTATTATTAAATATTTCAAACAAAAATATAAAAATTTGCCAAATTATTTTGGAAATACTTTATATATAATTTTTTAATTTTTCTATTTAATTTCTCATAAATAAAAATTGATATCCAATTAAATTTAAAAATATCATTTTTATGAATATTTTTCATTATATTAAAAAAAATAAGTAGTTTTGTAGTAATAATATAATATTAATTCAAAAAAATAATTAAATATTGAAAAATAATAATAACACATAAATGAATAGATTACCTCTGATAGAACCTAAAAAAAAGCCAATTAAAAACACTAACAATCAAATAGATTTAAACTCTAAACCTACAAAAAAGAAATTTACCCCAGAAAATGAAGATGACAAAGAAAAAAATAATATGTTCGGAAACAACTATGACATTGCCATAAATTATTATACCAGGAATATAAATAATGACAAAGAGAACACAACATTTTTAATAAAAAGAGCAATATGCTATTTGGCCAAAGGATATTATACTTTGGCTTTAAAAGATGCTTTAAAAACAATTGAAATTGATGATACTTTTAGTAAAGGATATTACATAGCATCATTATGCTATTTAGAAATGTATGATATTGATATGGCTGAAAAATATTCACAAAATAAAAATAAAAGATTAAAAGCTTTAATTGACAAAAATAAAAAAGATTTGCTCATAAAAACAAAAAAATATAAATCTTATCCATTATATGTAAAATTTTTGAGAGAATTATATAAATATAATGCATTTTTTCCAAAATTAGAAATTCATTTTTACACAGATGATTATAGGGGCGTTTTAGCCAAAAGTAATATATTAAAAGATGAAATAATAATGACTATTCCTCGTGAATGTTTGATATCTTTGGAAAATGCTTTGGATACAACATATGGGAAAAAAATTGGAGAATTTATGTATAATGAATTAAACTCTCCAAAGCATTGTTTATTAAGTTCCTTTTTATTATATGAAGAAAAAAACCCAAAATATAAATATTATTTTGACTTATTGCCAAAAGATTATACCAATTTCCCTATTTTTTACACAAATAAAGAATTAGAATATCTAAAAGGCTCACCTTTCTTATCTCAAATTTTGGAAAAAAAAGAAGATATGAAAAACGATTATAATAAACTATGTAAATATTTGCCTGATTATAAACAATTTTCATATTTGAAATTCATTGAAGCTAGAGTCTTAATATCAAGTAGAATATTTGGTATAGCAATAAATGATAATAAAACAGATGTCTTGGCCCCTTTTGCCGATTTATTAAATCATAAAAGACCCAGACAAACTCAGTGGTATTATGATGATAATTTGCAATCTTTCGTAATTCAGGCAACAGAAAACATTAAAGAAGGTAGTGAAATATTTGATAGTTATGGAAAAAAAACTAATGCAAGATTTCTTTTAAATTATGGTTTTTGTTTAGATGATAATGACACATCAGAATATTTACTAACTGTTGAATTAAATAATAATTATCCTTTATTTGATTTGAAAAAAAATTTTTTCCAAAATGAATATGAACTTGTGAGAACTTTTAATTTAAATAATAATTTTTATGAAAGTCAAATTGTTGAATTATTAAGCTTTTTAAGATTTATTTTATTTGATGGAGATATAAATGATCTATATAATGCGATAAATTCAAGTGAAAATATTTATAGTGAGGATATCCCTCTTACATTTTATTACATACCTCCTATAAATAAAGAATTAGAAATACAAGTTTTAAAGCATTTGCACTTATTATGTAGAAAATCATTGGCAAAATATCCTACCACTTTTGAACAGGATCAAAATTTATATAAAAATAAAAAAAATATGTCGTTTAATTTGAGAAATTGTTTACTTTTGTTAATGAGTGAAAAAACTGTTTTATCTTATTTTATTTATTTTTGTGAATATTGTTTAGAATTACTTAAATTAAAATCACAAATAGAAGTTTTGTCTAAATTATCTATGGATTATAAATATAATGATTGCCAATTCGATTTTTATATTCAAGAAGTTGTTTTAAAATTAATTAAAAGTGAATAGCTTAATTATTTAATATGTAATAAATAATATACCATAAAAGGCACCATATAGCCCCCCGTGACTATAATTTTTTGAAATTTTTAGATGGGAATAATAAGGTGTCAAAATCGGCTTTTCATATTATTTATAATATATTTAAGAAAGGAAACAAACTAAAAGAATTAAAAATAAAATAAACATACCTTAAAAGGCACAATATAATCTCACCCAATGACTATATTTTTTTGGAATTTTTGGGGGAAAGTAATAAGGTGTCAAAATTGATTTGAGTAAAATTCAAGCATTTGAGAAGGGGGTAATAAGCTGTTGGGGGTTATATGGTGTCTTTTACTATATATTTTATTATTCAAATAAATTTTTTAACTACAGTAAAACCCTAAAAAATTCCAAGTAAAAATCCTAATTTATCTCCCAGATTCTATTAATATTTTTATAATTAATTTATTTATAATATATATACCTTATTTATTTGTTTTAAATATTATTCATAAACCCTATTTAATCTCCCCTCCAAAAAAAATAATCTCTTTCTGTCTCTAGTGGGTATTTATTAGGGTGCGAAGGTATTTATTTTACCAGAAATGAATTAGTGAAGCCCTATCTAATTATCCACCAACAAATTTAAAAAAATATTTGCACTTTTAATAATTAAAAAATTATATATGTAATTTTGGCTATACTACCGATGTATATGACAGTAATATATTTATATTAGAATTGTATTAAATAAAGTATAATATTATGCTATCATATCCCCCTAAGGTCGAAAAAATTGCCCTTTTTGTAAGGTGGGGGATTATTCGAGATGATATCTAATATAAAATTTATATATAGAGTTATATAAATATAATTTATATTTAAATAAAAATATATTATTATTTTTTAAAATTTATGGGGGGATTATTTTAGGACAATTTTTAATTTGAAATTTGTACTTTTGGAAGGGATTATATCTAGGAATAATATATATCATTATAAAGTTTATATGATAATAAAAAAATTATGATTAAAATTTTTATGGTTTTTTAATATATATTATATATATATTTTTTATAATTTAATACCTCTATTGTTTTAATGATTGCTATTGATATATCTAATAATATAATATTATATTTAATATATTATAATGGTAAGGTATATAATACCCTAAATCTATAAATAAAAGCACCCTTAAAGATTATTGAAAATTTATAGTGGGAGGCTTCTAATATGCTTAGAATTTTGAAATTCAAAAATAATTCTTTTGGTGGACTTCTATTTGGGAAAATTTAGGGAAGTTTTATTATAAATTTATAGGTCAAAAATTCAAAATTTTGGGAGTCTTCCATTTAGAGACAAGTGGTTGACCAAAAAAATTTTAAAGAAAGGGTTTCTTTATCCAGATTTATAGTACTTGTTCATATAGGTTCATGACCCTATAGATGAATAATTTTTATTAAATTAATCTATTTAATTAATGGATTTTAATATATATTTATATATTCTTCCAATAATTAGGATAAATTTTGAGAATTTTAGTAGATAAAAAAATAATAATATATAAATAATTATTTCTGTCTACTAATCCTTCCTTCAATTATTTTTTTTATATAACCCCTAAAAAAAATTATGGGGTTTTATTCATTCATTTAGAGTAATTTCTTTTTTTTATATATAAATTTATATTACCTTATTTCTAGGATTTTAGAGCCTCTTGAATTTAGTGACTTCCCCTTTGGAAAAAAAGCTTTTCCCTAATTTAGCTCCTCAAAAAATAACAATTTTTTATATAAATTTTTTTGGCAAAAATATTATAACGTAAAACATGCTCCAACTCCCCACAAAATTACAGAGCAGAGAAAAATATTTAGGTAGGGAGGGAGTTGGAAAGAAAATGAAATTTGATGCAAAAAAAATTTTTGAGAGGGGGGGAGTTGGAGCATATTTTGCGGTAATATTATTTGATATTTTAATAATTTTATTTAATAAATTTTTTATGTTATTTTTAATTTATTTTATTAATTAAGGGATTTAAAATTAATGGAGAAATTTTATAAAAATTCTTTAATTCGGATAACTATGCCAATTTCCCAAAATTTAATTGTTCCTAACTTTAATATCCATATAACTAGGTCATTAGAGCTTAGTCTAGTAATGTAACTACCTTAAAACCCTAATTAATATCCCCTACTTAATCCCCTCACCCAATAAAATTTTTTTGATCCCTAACCAAAAACCCTACTTAATCCCCTCTCCAAAAAAATATTCTCTCTCTAAATAGAGGGGGGTTAATCAGGGTTTTACGGCATTAATTTTAGTTATATCAAAAAACATAAAAAAACTTATTTAATTTCCTATAAATAAGCATTTAATAAATTAAAACACATTTGGAAAAGTAAATACCGTAAGTGACTTAGTCTAACCTCTCCCGTGTCTAACCCCCCTCAAAATTTTGACAAAACATTTATTAAAAAGCTAAAAATTGAGATATGTCTTATCCCCCCCAAGGTCAATTTTTGGACTTCTCTATCTTGGGGGTTTAGACTAAGTCACTTAAGGTATATCATATTTCTAAGTTTCAATTACTTTATAGTTGAAGCCAAATTTTTTAAAAATCACTTTTTTATAAGGATATAAATAAGGACTTAAATATATAATAACTTATATTATCTACTGGCTTGATTTAATTTTGTTTTTTTCATTAATAAATAAAATTACTACTATTTTCTTATATATATTACCTTCTCTAACTATCCAATATTTATTCTTTTTTAAAAGGGAATGTTATCAAGTAATAAACTTTCTAATAATTAATAATATATTTAATTTTAAAAAGGAAAATTTTTTCCAATTTTTTTGTTTTAAAAAATTTCAAAGAATGTCCAAAAGACCTGATTTGTCCAAGATTCTAAAAAATTTTAAAAAAAATTTTGTTATTTATAAAGACGTTATATTAAATGATTTTTAAAATTGTAAACTATATTATTATGTAAAGGTATTTTTCATTTTTTAAAGCATTTTTGATAGAGGTATTCAAAGTAAATTTTTCAATATTCAATTAATATAAATGTCAGCCTAAACATCTCCGAATTTTTTTTTGGGATAATATTTGAAGTGGGATTATGCCTACTTGAAATTAAGGGTTTTGAGTTATTTTTGGAAAAACAAACATTTAAGGTATAATAATCATTTTTTTTGTTCAATTTTTTAATATTTTTATATTTTATATTTAATTTATCATCATTTCTTCCTTGAAAAATATTAATTTTTTTTATTAACTTATAAAAGCTAATAAAATTGGAATCACATTTAAATAAATTTTTAAAATAATCTTATCTATCAAAAAAATCCTGAATAAAATTATTTATTCTTATTAAACATTCATTATAAAATATATAATTAATCATAT
>JAJJKM010003856.1:0-10259 GCA_023805625.1 Epidinium cattanei
ATAAAGAAAAAAAAAATGAAAAAAAAATAATAATGGGGATTGGCTTGGGATTATAGGATAGGAAAGATAGCTAGGGTCCCTAAGTATCTAAATCACCAATCCCCACAACCCAATCCCCATACTTTTTTTTTACATTATAAAATAGGCGGACGAAAATAAAGTTCCAGGACTATAAATAAAATTTTGTTTATAAATTTAAATTCCATTGAATTTTTGGTTAAACTCAATATTAATTTATTGTAATTATTTATTATAAATATTATATATTATTAATTCTTTTTTTGTTTATTTTAATATCAATATTTTTATTCTTATTATTCTTATTGTATTATATTTTATTTGTTTTGTTACCATATATTTAGGTATATTCCAAATCTGCGATGATAAGGGGGAAAGTCACTAAAGATATCCTGCTCCCCACCCATTCCCTTCTAAAGTACTCTTTTATATATATTTGATTTTAACAAAATTCCGTTTTCGCATTATATTCCCCCCTTACAAAAAATTTACAAATATACCTATTATAGGGGATATAACTTTGCTAAAGGTAATTCGATTTCAAGCCTAACCCTAAAAATCCCTATTTTTACCTTTATTATCTCACAAAAATTTAGAAAAAAATTATATTGAAGAAATTAACCCTAATTTAACAATGTTTAAGATAATTATAATATTAAAAATATTTACAATTCATATTTTAAAACTATTTAATTTAGACAATTTAATAAATTTTGGGATTTAAATGAAAAGTTCTAGAAATATTTAAAATAAAATTCTTTTAAAGAAATGTCTTTATGGGAAGCAAAAAAAATAAAAGGAAATGAAGAATTTAAAAAGAAGAATTATGCTGCAGCAGTTGGGTTATACACTGAAGGTATTTTATTAGATCCATCACAAGATGTTTTGTATAGTAATAGGGGGTTGAGTTATATGAACTTAAATGAACCGGAAAAAGCAAAAATGGATTTTTCTAAAGCATTAGAGTTAAACCCACGAAATACCAAAGCAATGAAAAGGATTTCATATTTATTAATTCAAGAAGGTTTGTTATTAGAAGCATTAATATATTTAAGAAAAATAAGAAAAATAGATAGAGAAGAGCAATCAATACTTGATGAAATTGATAATTGTCAAAAACTTATTCAATATAAGCGAGAACTGGATGATAATAAAATAATAAATGATTGGAATAAATGTTTTGAATTAAGTTCAAAACTAATTGAGAAATGCAATAAATGTTTTGAAATTAAATTAATATATCTTGAGTCAATGGTTAACTCATACCAAATTGAAGATGCATTGACTTTTTATAAAAATAACTTAGATTCAAAGGAGAAGCAACTGGATAATGTCCAATTTTTATTAACAAAAGCATATTTCAATGACGGTAAATACGAAAAATCAAAGCAATTATTATTGAATCTTATAAGCAATACAAAAGATAGCACTTTAATTGAAAAAACACAAAAATTATCAGAAAAACTTGAAAAAATTCAATCATTGAAAGAAGAAGCTAATAAATTCTATAAAAATAATAATTTTAGTGATGCTATTAACGTATATAACGAACTTTTATCTTTAGATAATAATAATAAATTTTTTAATGCATTGATTTTATCTAACAGGTCATTATGTTATTATAAAATAAAAGATATGTTTAATGCTTTGCATGATATCAATGCTTCCATAAAGCTTAATGATAAATACTGGAAAAGTTATCAAAGAAGAGCAAATATTAACATCAGATTAAAATATTCAGAGCAAGCCAAAGATGACTTAAGAAAAGTCTTAGAATTAGACCCTAATAATAGAGAGGCCAAATCCTTATTAGAAGATATTTTAAGAGAAGAAAGAAAAAAAGGAGCAAAGGATTTATATATGATTTTAGGAGTAAGCAGGAATTCTACAATAGATGAAATCAGAAGAGAATATAAGAAATTGGTGCTTAAGTGGCATCCAGATAAGCATAATGAAACTGAAGAAAAAAAAAATTTCGCAGATAAAAAGTTCAAAGAAATTAATTCAGCATATCATATTTTGATTGATCCATATAAAAGAGAAATTTATGACAAAACTGGTAAGGATGAAAATATTGAACAAAAAAATGAAGATAATAATAGGCCCAAATATAAAAGAGAAAGATCAAGGGACCAAAGTGAATATATGAAAGAAGGATTTCATTATTAAATTTATTTTTCTTAATACTTTATGAATTTACCCTAAAGCCAATGAAAATCCTATGATATATGGGAGTTTATGAGGCCATTAAAGTTTAAATGCATTTTTATTTATTTCTTCAATAATTGATTAAATATAAATATTATAATTAAATTATATATATACCGTAATCCTCGTTGTCATTCGATCACCTCATTTTTTCAAAAAAATGTCTTCGTTGTCATTTGTCCACCACAATAAAATTATTGTATAAATGCCTATAATAATTGATTTTTTTTTCATTAATAATTTTTTTAAAAAATGTGCTTCGTTGTCATTCGACCACCATATGATTGTTCTGTATCGATGGTAGTAGAATGACAACTGAGATTAAGGTATATATTTTATATAATTTACAATAATTATTATCTCTAAATCTTTTTAAGTTTTATTTTATAAAATTTTATTTATAAAAAATCTAAATATATTTTAAATCAAGATTAAGTAAATTATAATATTTTTTTAATTATAATATCATGGCAATCTTTTTTGGAAAGCAGAAATTTAAATATATTTAAAATAAATAAATAGATTTAAAGAGATTCTCTCAGAGGAGTTTTGGTATGACATATGAACGTTCATGACCTTCTTCATTCAGAGAAGATATGTGGCAAGAGGTAACAGCCTTCTCTAAAAATTTACCATGATGTCAAGCCAGAGATGATTTTTATTTTGATTACTATACAAATAAAATAGTGTTGAAAAAATTAAATCTTTTGTATAGTTCTCTGGGATGTTAATTGGGGGAAACTAAGTTTTGAAAAATTAATGGTTTATAATTATTTTATTTTCTTATTTACCGTATTGGACAAATTATCCGACCCCCCAAAATAATTTTTTTAGAACCAAAAAAATTTTGGAACAAATTATCCGACCCCCCTTAAAATTAATTTTTTTAGCTAAAAAAGTTTTGGAATAAATTATCCGACCCCCCTAAAAAAACACCAAAAAATCCAAACAGGGGGGGGTCGGATAATTTGTCCAATAGGGTAATATTATTTTATATATCCTGAAAAATTTATGATAATTAAAAAGTTTAAAAATGATATTAACCTTTTATGCCCCATATACTCATATTATGGATAATATTCAATTACTGACTTTTCCTGATAATTTGTATAAAGGGCTAATATTTTATTAGAAAGTAAATACCGTATTTCAGGAAGTAGAGAACCCCATGGAAAAAAATGAATTAAAGAAATAGAGCACCTCTCAAAAAATAATCTAATTTTTAAAATCTTTTGAATATTTTAAATTTTTAAAAAATGTATAAAAATACCAGGTAGGAGCTATACCTTTTATAGGAATTTGAGACCCCTCCCTTTTTTGTGACCGTTCAGGGGTGTTCTTTTTCGTGAAATACGGTAATTATAAAATAAAAATAGGAAATAAAGAAAATGGTTTTAAATAAATCAAAATAATATAGTATGTCCAGTAAATTTGAAATATTATAATATAAAGATAAATAATTGGAAGCTAAATTTATTGCTATTTTTTATTTTAAAATATTATTGAATTTTTGCTTTTGTAATTTTTATTATTTCATTATTAAATAGATTATTACCGTATTTAAAGGAATAAAGCTACTATCAGAATAAAGCTACCCATTTTCGATTTTCTGCCATTTCAGAATAAAGCAACCAATTATATTTTTCAAATTAACAAAGATATTAGGTAAATTTATAATTATTTAAATTAGGTATTTACCGTAAATGTAGGAATAAAACCCCCCTTAAAAAATTTTTTGCTCCCTATCAAAAATAGATGGAATATAACCCCCCCTGTATTTATAAAAACCGTGAATGAAAATGTTAGGTAGCTAATTGACATTTTTTATCAAAAAAATTTTGTCAAGTATCTAGCTACCTGATAAAAAATGATAGTGGAATATAACCCCTCTCTAAAAAAAATGGCTCTATACCAACCTAGGGGGGTTCTATTCAGACTATTACGGTATTATAATAAATTATATTAAAAATCAAAGCTATAAAGCTTAATTACTATCTTTTCCTCTTTATATAGAATAAAGCTGCTTCCCCCTTTTTTCATTTACCTTTGGGTGGAAGCTTTATTCCGTTAAATATGATATTTTAAATCAGAAAATAGAGAGTTAATATTTTATATAATTCAATTTATTTATTTTTAATTGCTTTTAGCCTTTATCTTCAATATAAATACCGTAAACATCAGCATAATCCCCATGTCAGTATAATCCCCCCCACACAAAAAATTACAAAAAATGCCTGTTCTTTTTTTATTCTAACTACCCTAAAATCCCCTAATTTTATGTCACCATAATCCCCCCCATTCAAAATTTCTAAAAAGAACTGCTCACAGGGGGGGGATTATGCTGACGTTTACGGTAACTTAATTATATATATAAAATTCTTTCTTATTTCTCATTGCAAACAACACTCCATTTGAATTTCTCATTTTAAAAATGATGAGCTGGAATTTTATTTATCAACCTTCAATTTTTTATTTTTAAACAGGTTTATTAAGAAATTCTTATCTCTATAAAAAACATGAGAAAAATCATATACCTTAAACCTCAAGGTAAATCCTTCATTTATAAGTACTTTTTTTGCCAGCTTTTCATACAAAATTTAGGGGATTTAGAATAAAAATAGAATCGATATTTATCAAAAATTAGGTGGGGGAAAATTAGGAGGGGTGATTACCATAAGGTTTATGGTATTAAATACAAATATCATATTTCGGGAAATAGAGCCCCCATTTTTTGGTTGGCAAAAGGGGGAGCTCTAATTCTTGAATTAATTTAAAGTAAGGCACCTACTTGAAAATTTTCAATTTTTTATAAAAAAGTACAGGACTGCATGGTGCACCGGACTGCATTATTCTTTTTTTTAAAAAACATTCTAAAAAATTTTAAAAAAAAAAAATATTTATTTTTTGAGAGGAAGTTCTATTTCTTGAATTCCATTTTTTCCAGGGGGCTTTAATTCCTGAAATACTGTAATATTAAAAAAACATGGCAATTTTCCTAAATTATTTTTTTAATGCGATGAAGATAATAGATATTATAAATCATCCTTTCACTGATTCTCACAATTGGAATTAGATGTGAGAGATTTGCAATGAGAAATATGATAATTTTATTTTTAGCTATTAACTTCACCTAATAATTAGGCTTCATTTCAAAATTTAGAATAAAAAATAAATTTATAAAATAAAGTATTTTGTTTTAGAAATTATAATAGATTGTTTAATGTAGGATGGGGGAATAAATTAAAAATGTTTAAATTATTCAAGTCACTATTTCTTTCTAAAGCTTTTATAATTAATATAGCTATTTTAGGCTTTTTCTCAGGGCACTTTGATAGGATTTATGCTTATTATTATTTTTGGAGTTTCTCCCATAATAATATATATCTCCAAAAAGATTTAAGCATTATAAGATATTCATCACAATAATTGGGCAAAAATAAGAAATATACATAATAAATATATTTATTTATATATTTATTTATATCTTCATTTTTCCTAAATTCATAAAATATATATAATATATTAATTCATATTTTATTATTAATTTAGATTATATTATAATAAATAATAGATTATTATCTAAAAGAAAGTATTCTATAATTCTAATAACCTTTTATGTTCCTATATATTTCTATAATGGAAAATTTTCTGTTATTACCTTTTCCTGAATGATAACATAGTGAATTAACCTTTTTTTCATATAATACAAGTCACTAATTTAATTCATGGGAAATTTGAGGATAAAAGTTTAATAGATGATTTTTAAATATAATATTTAATTATTATTTACAAACTAAAACTTTATATAAAATTATTTTATTTCTGTATTTAGAGCAACTCCCTAATTAAATAGATCATCCCCTCTTGGAAAAATTCACATTTTCTAAATAGAGCAGATACCTCAAAAATTAAAGTATTTTATTTATATTTTTATTATAATTTATATTTAAAATAAAGAGCAAAACTCAAGGTAAGGACCTTGATTTTTAAAAATTGTCAAAATCGGTAGGTCTTTTCAAAAAAACAATTCTCTAAATATAGCCCCCGTTTTTTCCAAATTTTGCCATGCAAAATTGTCCTCTCTAATAAGAGAAATAATATAATTATTTTTGAGTTTTAATTAAATAAATTATTAATTAGTATTATATCTAATATAACAAATATCAAAAGAATAATGACAAAATCTACATAAAAAGAAATTATTCATATTAATATTATAGTAGATTGAATAAATTAGGAATAAAATTAATTAATATATACATTATATTATATTTTTTTCTTCCCCAAACATTGCCAAGGTGTTTTTCCATAAATGTTAGTTTTGAATTCATCTGCTCCATATTTTAACAAAACATCGGCCAACTGAAAATTTTGGTCACTGAAAGCATAATGAAGGGCAGTATTTCCCAATTTATTTTCCAAATTAACATCAATTCCTCTTTTTAGCAAATATAAAACGAATTTCATTGCTTTGCATTTTACTGCATAAATTAGAAAACTGTCATTTTCTTTATTTCTTGAATTTAAATCAATTTGCTTCCTTTCGAATAATTCTACGAATTCATCGAAATCATGTTCTTTTATATGATAAAATAACATTTCTATAGGTGATTTTATATTATTTTTTATATTTAATTTTATTTCGTCTGTCCTATAGTCTATCATATTTTTAAACATATAATTACCTTTCAAAAAATTAATTGCATTCTTTTTTATTTCATTATGTTTTTCCTTCTTTTTGGCTTTTATGTTTTTTTTCCTTTTGAAAAAAGAGTCGATATTTTGAGTGATAATCTTATCATATTTTCTTTCAATTTTTTCCCTTTTGACCTTTAATTACCTTAGTCCATTATTATATGTATAAAATTTAAGGTTAATTATGGCTAAATTATATTTATTTTCTAAAGTTTCTTTTTTATTGTCTAAAGATTTGCATTCAATACTGTTTGAATTAGTTTTAAACATATTGGAATAATGGGAATGAAATATATCATTATTAAAAGTTTTCTTTTTGCTTAATAAAGAATGCAATTTTGTAGATACATCTATATGTTTTGAATTGATATTGGAATCACCAAAGAATGTTTTATCTTTATCCAAAAAGCTAATTTTTGATTTATAATTAAATTTAAGTTTTCCAAAAAACATATTCTTTTTTTCATTTTTATCTCTACTGTCATATTTATCACTGTCTGATAATTCAGATTTTTGTATATTCATAAATGTGAATTTTTTAGTTTCAGCTCTTTTCACAAAATTATTACTTTTTGTGCTAGGTTTCATTTCTTGCTCTCCCTCTTCCCCATTTTCATTATCTTCCACTTTTTCTTCTACAATAAAGTTAAGTTTCACATCTTCTGTTTTCTTCATATTATTCATTTCAATTTTGGCTTGTTGAATTAAAGAATTTATTTGATTAATTACTTTTTCTAAATATCTTTCATTTGATGAAAATTTTTGAATTCTATCTTTTCCCATAAGTAAATATTGAAAAAATAATGAATGAAAATAATTTTCATTTCCTTTGTATACAGAACTAGAAAAACTACAATTATTTATATTTGAATTATATATAATTGAAAGATTATAGTTCTTTAAACTTTTTGGATGATCTGTATCTAATGAAATTAATTTCTGTACATGTGAGAAATAATAATCAAAAATATATTTAAAAAATAAATATTTGCAACTATCTGGAGTTATTTTTGAATATTCTGAAATATTCCTTTTATATATTTGAATAGTAGGTTTTTCCATAAAAATATAAATTTATTCATTTTTTTGACTAATTTTATGGATTTTTTTTGAATTTTGGAAATATAATCATTTTCCATGCTTATCATGACATTTTGGCTGAAAATAATTTTTTCTTTTTTTTTATAATGTTTGCTTTCTTCTTCGATATCACTACATATATTTCTGCTTAATTCTTCAAAAAGTTTTATAGTCGTTTCCTTTTTAATTCTGCTTAAATTATTATTAAATTTTGAATTATCTTTTATTGAAAAAGCATTCAAAACTTTTTGTCTAATATTTATTTCCTCTTTATCCATGTTCTCCCCCCTATATCTGGCCATGGAAGGTTTGTTCAAATGATTATTTTTATAATTAATAGATAATTTCTCAATCAAATTCTTATTAATTTTTTCACTTACTTTGTTCCTATAATTTTTATTATTATTTTTTATGTCAAATATTGTGGTTTTTTTCCTTTTCTGCTTATTTCGATTTATTTTGAATATTTTTTCATTACTGGAACTAAAAGGAATAGCCAAATTCTCGCTATTTTTACTATTTTTTAATACTTCAGAATCATTTATATTTTTTTTGTCCTTATTATTATAAATTTCATTTTTTTCACTTAAATTTGACTTTCTTGCTTTTCTATTACTCTTATTATTTAAATTATCAGAATCAAATAAGATTGAGGAAAATTCGCTTTCTTCTCCTTTATTATCATATACAGTAAGTATCATTTTAAAACCCTCCCTGAAACCAAAATTTTATTTAAATTTAAAGGAGGTAATAAAGTTGTAAAATAGATTTGATTAAAAATTAGATATATATACCGTAATCCACGATGTCACCTAAGCCACATGTCAAGTATGAATTTAAAATTTTTATATTTGAAATCACAATTTAAAATTTATCGATCATCAAGAGTTTAATTATACTTAAAATTTTTAAAATTCGTACCTGACAATGTGGAAATGTTAAATAAAATTTTAATGATCAACATACCATATAAGAATTTGCTGATTTTGGCAATATACGGTTGGTAAGTGACATCTTGGATTATGGTAATTAATGAAATTATGATTGATTATATATAATTAAGTTCTATATTTGATGTCATCCTCCTCTTTTTATTTCAATTGTTTATTTTTTGAGTGAAATGGATGGGTCAGCGCAAAAATAAGCTAAAAAATATTAAAATAAAAAATTTATTTTAAAATTTTAAATAAAGAATAAATAATATAATACCTTAATATTAGCATTAATTCCCCCATCAGAAAATGCCATAAAAAATTTTTTACTTTCCTTTAAAAATGGTCATATTGATGTCCCTTAATTTTTATTCAAAATTTTGAAAGTTTGGAACCTTCATTTTTGAATATAACATTTTTTCAAAGGGAACCCTTGCATTTTTAACGAGTCTTTTTAATGCACCCTCTCACAAAAATCTTTTTATTGCACAAGAGAGGGAGGGATAATATGACAATTACTATAAATAAATAACATAAAAAAGGGATAGTAAGATAACCTCAAAAATTACCTAAACAATTATTTGGCTTAAGATGACCAAAAATAAGGAGCGGAACTATTTTTAATACTTTATTAAAATTTAAAAAATGGGGTAATAAGGTTTCATAATAGAATTGAATAGAAATGTAAAAATAGAGGTGGGCTATAAGTCTCGGGGGGTTAAAAAGTGATGCTTATGATATTTGATTTTTTTCATTCAAAATGATATTGTTAATATTATTAATTTTATTGTTATAAATATTAATTGTTGTTGTTTTCTTCATTGGTATTTTTTCTTTCATTTTCTTTTTATTTTTTGAAACATGTTTTGATTTTGGTATAATAGGCCCTGGCTTTTTTTTAGTTTTTAAATTTATACTTTTTTTCTTATCATCACTTTTAATACTTGGTAAATTTAGATTAAATGATTTCCTTTTGGGATCATCTGTATCTTGGCGAAAACTAGAAAATGATGTATTAATTAAATTTAAATTATTTGTTGTATTTCGTTTATTTATATAGTTTATTTTTGGAATCTTACTATTTTTTTCATTTTGATTTAACCCATTAAGAACTTAAATTTTTCATATGACAATACAAATTATTCTACTGGCAACTTAAGGTGTAGTTGTATTTAAGGATTTAAAGAATTCGTTTCAGAAAATAAATATAATTTATGATTATCTTTTAGATATTTTTTACAAGGAGTAATATTTTAATATGAAACATTTATAAATTATAATTTAGACAAATTAATTCTTTTTGCTCTTTCTATTTTTGATGAATAC
>JAJJKM010003857.1:0-10200 GCA_023805625.1 Epidinium cattanei
ACAAATGATATGGGTATTCTCAAAAAAATCAAAGATAATTTGCCATCAAAAGATGATAAAAGACATGGTGATGTTGCTAATGATACAATTAAAATTTTATTAGATAAATCCAACTATGTCGAACCTTTATTATTGACTTGTAAATGCTTAGGTGACTATGTCAAAGATGACCAATTATATAGAAAAATTTGAATGACAAAATCAATGATGGTTTCGTTGGAAAATTATTTGAAATTCAAGATGATTACCTTGATAACCCAGAAGTCATTAAAGAAATAAATAATTTATTATGTTATTTGGCTATGAGAAATCCAAGATTAGCTGAATCTATCATAAAGAGAGGAGGTTTAGCCAATTTAATACAAGAACTTAAATCAGTAGCCAATTTGAACGATCCAGCAAGTAATATTTTGAAATTAAATGGATTAAAAATGCTTAATTCATTACTAAACAATCCTAAGAATTTGGATGAATTCTTAAAATCTGATGGTGTCGATTTGATAAATAAAATCATTAAAAATGATGTTGATAACATTGCAAAAAATAAACCTAACTAAGAAGATGATACTCCTTATGCTAAATATTTCACTAAAGGTACAATTTGTACAAAAACTCCTGAACAATTAAAAGAAGAAGAAAAATTAGGAATTAATTCCTTTGCCAATATTGGTCTATCAAAAGAAGAAGGAGACAAAAAAAGAGATGAAATTTTACAAGTTTTGGAAAATAAACAAAAAAAATGGACCAAATGCAGAACCAACAACTGATGATTCAGATAGCTATTTAGTTCAATGTCTTAAAATTATTAATAAAGGTTTAGACAATGGTAAAAATGAATTCGTTGACGATAAAACTGTACAAAATTTAACTAACTTAGCCACACTTAATTTCCCAGATAAAAACCTTTTCAACGAAGTAGCCACAATTTTATCAAATAAAGCTTTTAAATTAAATCCTGATAATGTTGATGACCTTAAAGATTTAATGAAATTGGGATTATCAAATCAAGCTCAATATTTCAAAGATAACAATGTAGCCCATAAAGTAAAGGCTATTGAAGACAAAATTGCTGGAATGTTAATGAACAAACCAGAATATACAAATGGATTCAGAACTACACTTATTAAAAAAGAATTCCCAAAGCCAAAACCAGAGAAAAAGCCAGGTTTTATTGGATTATTAAAAACTCAAATTGATAAAGCAGTTGGAGATGAAGAATTACCAGATAAAAATAAATTATTAACATATTTATCTCTTGCCACCGAACCAGAAGAATTCCAAAAAGTTTTCGGTGATTTACGTCCTGAAATAGGAACCTTCTTCAATCATATGGTTGAAAACTATAAACCAGTAATTGACAAAATATTAAATGATAAAGAAAACAAAGTAAAAGATTTAGCTATGTTTACTGCTAAAAATGCTCTTCAAGGTGATAAAAAAGAAAATGAAAAAGAACCCGAAATTGAGCCTTTCAACTTAAATGACTTAACTGAAGGAGAAAGATATGATGAAGGAGTCGTTATTGCTTTAGCGAAATTATATAACTACTTATTAGATCAAGCTAAATACTTAAAAGGTGATAATACTCTTGATATATTAAACAAAAATGCTTCTGCTCTCTCTAGTGCAAAGAGAGACGCCCCAGCGCAAAAACCCATCTCCTGGTAAACCACAAGATAAACAGGAACCTGAAGCAGATAAACCAAAAGTAGGTTTCCAATTCGTTAAAATTAATGGAGATAAATTAACTAAATATTCTCAACCTGAACAAAGAACTAAAGTTGGACAATTATTCGGTGATAGAAATTTAGAAGATGACTTAGAAGATCAAGATGAACAAGATGGTGCTATAAATTACTTCTATAGAAAAGTTTTGGGACAAACTATAGATAAACCAGAACAAGGACAATTAGGAAAAATCTCTGGAGATACTAAAATGGATGACGTTTATGGACAAGTAAAAACCAAATCAGGAAACTTCAAAACTCCTGACGAGGGTATTCAACTAGTAAAAGTTATAGGAAACATCAATCCCAAAGATGTTGACCATCATATTAAAGAAGCCAAAGGTTTATATGAAAGAAAAGATAAAGATGGTAACGCCCAAGGTACTACTGTTCAATGTGTTAAAGTAAATAGACCATATAGTAAAGGAGTAAAAGAACCAGTACAATATGTCAAAGCCACAAAAGGAAAAACCAAACCATGAGAAGACACAATTGATTTTTATAGACTTGCTGGAAATGCTGATATAAGATATGTCTTAGATCAAATTCAAAAAAATGGAAAACCAAATGGAAAAGATGGTGTTGATTATGTTGAGGTAAAAGGAGATGAATTACCTGAAGCTAAGAAATTATTCGCTAATGATGAAGATATGCCTAAAACTTACTTCTATTCAACCAATGTTAGAGGAGATAAACCATATGGAGATGGAAAAGTCCATTCTGTTACTATTTTAATAGATCCCAATAATAATACAAATAAAAATAACAAAGTTAAAGATGTCTTCAGAAAAGCAGAAGAATCCCAAGGAAAAAGAAAGCCAAAACCAAAAAAAGATAATGCAACTTATTATTATACTAAACTTGTCGGTTCTAAAAATAAGAAACCTGAAGATATTAAATTAACTAAAGTTCCAAAAGACACTAATATGAAAGAAATATATAACAAAATGAAGCCATCAAGTTCTGGATCAAAGAAACCAACAGATGGAAAAGATGATGGTGTCTTAGTATTAAAAGTCACAGGAGATGTTGACTTAAAAGATGTATTAGATCAAATCAAATCAAATAGTTTATTTGCTTTTAAACCAGAAGAAGAAAAACAAATTGAACAAGCTCAAAAAGAAGCTCCATTATCTAGACCAGCACAAGAACCTAAACTTAAATCTGCCCCACAAAGACCAGCCGGAGGAAGACCAGCTGACGTCAATTATCCAGCTTATGACTATAATAAAGTGTTAGGATCAAATAAAAATGGTAATTATGTTATTGGAGGAATTAAGATATTAGGAGATGAACTTTGCAGATATGATGACCCTGTAACTAATTATAAAGTTGGAAAATTAGTTGATGCTTCTGAAGTAGATAATGATGAAGATAAAATTAAAGGAGATAAAACTCCAGTATATTATTATACACATTTAGTTGGAGACAAAATGGATAATTTGAAAGAAGGTGATATTGATTTAGTTAGAGTTGAACCAGATAAAAATATGAATGATGTCGAAAAAGATGTTGTGAATAAATTAAGAGGTAAATCAGGCAAATCACCAAATAATGATGGAGTTCATTTAATCAAAACTTTAGGTAAACCAGACAAAAAAGATATAATTAAATTTATATTAGATTCATGCAGAAAAGATGTTCCAGCTACAATTCAATATATTAAAGTATCTGGAACAAAATGGTCAAAACCAGGTGAACCAATTTATTATATCAAAATTACTAGAGATAATAAAGGAAAACCAGGTGAATCAGGTCCTGATCTTTATTTCAAAGTTGCTGGAGATAGAGACATAAATGATGCATTAGATCAACTTAAAGATGGCAGAGATCTATTTAGCAGACTAGTATCTGGAGATAAATTTGATAAAGTTACTGGAGAAGAATTAGAAGATGCTAAAAGATTCTTCAATGATAAAGATAGAGGTGCCATGAAACCAGCTGATATCTCTCCTGTGCCAATTAACCCCAATGAACCACCTAGCGACTATGTCCCAGAGATGGATTCAGACTGTGTAACAACCAAAGTCTTAAATAACGGTGTAGAAAGAATAGATAATGATGATGAGGATTTAGAATGTATTAAAGTTTCTGGAGACCAATTAAAGAGTTATGGTCAACCTTCAGAAGATCCTCACAAAATCAGAAGTTTATTCAAAGAAGCAGATGATGATAAAGCTGGTATTAACTACTATTATAGAAAAGAATTGGGAAGTAGATTAGATAAACCTGTAAATGATGAATTAATTAAAGTAACTGGAGATACTGATATTGAAGATCTTTATAATCAAATTAAAAATAAAGAAGGAAACTTCAAATCTCCTGAAGAAGGTATACAATTAGTAAAAGTTGTAGGAGATATCAATCCTGATGAAATAAGTGGTCATATGGGTAGTGCTAAAACTTTATATGAAAAAAAAGATGGAGATGATGGTGGAAATGCTGGAACTACAGTTCAATGCCTTAAAACTACTCGTCCTGATAAAGATGGTAAAAAAGAAGTTGTACAATATATTAAAGCTAAAAGAAGTGGTGTAAAACCAGGTGAAGAGCCAATTTCTTTCTATAGAGTCAAAGGAGATGCTGATGTCAGAAGTATATTAGACCAAGTTCAATCAAAGGGAAAACCAGATGGAACTGATGGAGTAGATTACTTCAAAATTAAAGATGATGAATTACCAGGAGTTCAAAAATTATTCAGTGGAAATGAAGATATGCCAAAAACATACTTCTATACAAGTAATGTCAAAGGAAGTGGAACTAAAAAAGATGGTAAACCATATGGAGATGGTAAAGTCCATTCAGTTACAGTATTATCAGATCACGACAACAGAACCAACAAAAATTTCAAAGTTCATGAAGTATTCAGAAAAGCTGAAGAACAAAATGAGAAAAAAGATAAACCAAAAGATGACCACATCTATTATTATACTAAGATATTAGGAAGCTTATTAAAGAAAGAAGATCTCAAATCTCCTCAAGTTATCAAAGTTGCAGGAGATACTGAAATGAGAGACATATACAACAAAGTCAAAGGAGAAATGACTAATAAACCAGGAGATGAAAACAATGACTTATTCTTAATTAAAGCCAAAGGAGATAAGAATCTAAATGACTTATTAGATCAAATTAAAGTAATGGGCAACATTATCAATAGAGCAGGAAACAAAGATGCCCAGCCATCCGACCAACCAGTAACTTCTGTTCAATATGTTAAAGTAGGTGGAGATGACATAAATAAACCTAATTCTGCTAAAGAGCCAACTCAATACATCAAAGTAACTGGAGGCTTATTAAACAGACCCACAAAAGGAACTGAAGATGAACAATATTTCAAAGTCGTTGGTGATGGAGACGTCAACCAAGTTGTTGACCAACTTAGAAGCAAAGGATCAAACTGGATTCAACCTGATAACAAAAATAAATATGTTAAATTATCATCCAACGAAGCCAATGATGTCAAAGACTATTTCAATGACAAAGGCGGAGATGAAAATGGTCCAACTGAATATTTCTTCAATACTAAAGTTTTAGGAGGAGGCAAAGATGCAAGCAGTGGCGGTAATGGAGGTAAAATCAGATCAGTTATTGTCAAAGGAGATTCTGCCAATAACTTAAATAAAGGAAAACAAATAGGACAATTCTTCAAAAATACCAGAAACAAAGGAACTCCTAAATATTATTATACTAAAGTTTTAGCTGCTGGAAAGATCAGGCCTGAAAGCATGCAATTAAATCCTGCAACTGGAGAAACTAATATGAATGATCTTTATAAGACAATTGGAGGAGTATCTAGTAATCCAAATGATGACGAAGGTATTCAATTGATAAAAGTATATGGAGATGTTGATCCAAGTGAAATTGGTAAACACTTGCAACAATCAGAAAACACTTTGAACAAAGTGAAACCAAGTGATAAGCCTGAATCATACTTCTTTGAAAATAAAGTTTTAGGAAAGAGCGTAGGAAAACCAGGTGAACAAGTAAGAAAAGGAAAAGTTGATTCAATTACAATTAAAAGAGATCCAAATAATGATACCCATAAAGGAAAAGATATCGAAACTGTATTCAAAGAAGGTGAAGAAGAAGAAGACAAAGGAAATGACTTAGGAACTCCTATATATTATTTCACCAAACTCAAGGGAGGAGTTGCTACTAAACCCGAAGATGTCCAATTATACCAAGCAAATGGTAAAAATAAATTAGATGATTTATACAATGAAATCAAAAAATTAGGACCTTTGGAGCCAAATGACTGTCTTCAAATATATAAAGTAGCTGGTGATGTTGACAATACTAATTTATTACTTCATGTCAAAGAAGCAGGTGAATTATTTAACAATCCAGAAGAAGATAAGAAAAATAATGAACCAACTACATCATTTTATACTACTGAAGTTATGGGAGAAGCTGGATCTAAACCAGGTGATGAGAATTTGATCCAATCTGTTGTAATCAAAAGAGATCCAAATAATGAATTGAACCAAAATAAAAATATTGAACAAGTCTTCACTTCAGAAGAAGAAGATCAACCAGGAGTTACTCCAGTATACTATGCTTGCAAAGTTGATGGAAAATCATTCAGAAATCCAGATGTATCAAATGTACAATTAATTAATTGCACAGAAAATACTGGTGTAGAAGACATTTACAACTATGTCAAAACTAATCTCGGAATGTCAGATAATCCAGGAGAAAAAGATGGTATCCAAGTGTTCAAAATTACTGGAGATATTCCAACTGAGAAAATCACTGAACATTTACAAGAATCAAGACAAAACGCTCCTTCAGGAGTTGAAAATGATACTACTCCTTCTCAATGTTTCTATGAAACTAAAGTTTTAGGAGATGGACTCGGTGGTGCTGATAATGCAAATGTTAAAGGATCCGTTAAATCAATAACTATCAAAAAAGATCCTAATAATGAACTAAATAAAGCAGTTAATGTTAAAACTTTATTCAAAGAAGCTGACCCAGAGGGAGAATCTGAATCCCCTGCTTATTATTACTATACAAAAGTTTTAAATGATGACAATATAAGACCTGAACAATTAGATATCAAACAAGTAAATCCAGATACAAATATTGATGATATTTATGGTCAATTAAAACTTAAAGGAGGATTAATGCAAAGACCAGAAGATAATGATGGAATAGTAATATTCAAAGTTGTTGGAGATGCAGACAACAAAGATATTATTGATCATATCAATAAAGCTGGTAATAAACGTAAAGCACCTGGAGATCATGGAAAATTAAAATCAAAAGGAGATAAAAAACCTGGTAAATTAAGCGGACCAACAGCTGGAAAAGATGGAAAACAACCTGAACAAGTTGTAGATTCAGGAGAATATAAAATATATGGAGATAAAATTAATAAAGAAGGAAAGAAAGGACCAAGTGGAACAGCTCCAGGTTCAAAACCAATGGGAGATAAACCAACTTCCAAAACCGGAAGACCAACCAATGTAGGAGGAAGCCCTACAGGAAAACCAACCTTAGATGACTATGGTTTAATTAAATTAGGAGGAGATACTTTACCTACTCATGGACCAAAAACTAATTTACCAAGAAATAAGGATAAAAGATATAACGGCCCAGAATTAGAAAAAATTGACACTGGAGATGATGATGTAATTGTTATCTTTTTATACTCTAGGTCAAGAGCTATATATTTTGGGGTTAAATATATCATCTTTAATATATTTTGGAAAATAAAGGATTATTAAAGTTTCAGGTGACAAATTAGAAAATTATACTAAACCTGAATATAATGTAGATCAAGTTCATAATGTTAAAAATATTTTCAAAGATGAAGATGAAAAAGAGTCTGGTGTTAAATATTATTATAGAAAAGTATTAGGAAAAGGAATTGATAGACCTGATAATATTCAATTAATTCAAGTTGAACCCACAAAAGATATGAATGAATTATATGACCAAATTAAATCAATTGGAGATGGATTAACAAGTCCAGAAGAAGGTATTCAATTAGTAAAAGTTATTGGAGATATCAATCCTAATGATATCACTGGTCATATGAATGATGCCAAAGGTTTATATGAAGATAAAGGTGGTGATGGTAACAGAGGTACAACTGTCCAATGTGTCAAAGTTTCTCGTCCAAATAAAGATGGAGTAAAAGAACCAGTACAATATATCAAGGCAACAAGAGGAAAAACAAAACCAGGAGAAGAGCCAGTTTCTTACTATAGAGTTAAAGGAAGCACTGATGCTAGAAATATTTTAGACCAAATTCAAACTAAGGGAAAACCAGACGGAACTGATGGAGTTGATTACTTCAAAGTAAAAGAAGATGAATTACCAGATGTCAGAAAACTATTTGATGGAGGAGAAAATATACCTAAGACTTATTATTACACTTCTAAAGTGTTAGGAAACGGAAAAAAGAAAGACGGAAGCCCATATGGAGATGGTAATGTTCAATCAGTTACAATTTTATCAGACCACAATAATAACACTAATAAAAACAGTCAAGTTAAAGATGTGTTCAGAAAAGCTGAAGAAGCTAACCAAAAACAGAAAGATCCTGCTAAATATTATTACACTAAATTATTAGGAGTAAAAGGAAATAAAGATTTAGCCAAAAATCCTCAAGTTAATAATGTCCCAGGAGAAACTCCAATGAAAGACATTTACAACAAAGTTAAAGGAGGATCCTCAAGTAGACCAGAAGATGATAATAATGGAGTCTTATTAATCAAAGTAAAAGGAGATAAATCCTTAAATGATGTTTTAGACAATGTCAAAACTGCTGGAAATATCATAAACAGACCCGGACAACTAAGATCAGCCAGACCCACTCCCAAACCAAGCGAAAAACCAGGTGAACCAAAGCCCACAGGTAAAAATGGAGAACCTGTTGATAACAGACCAGGATTCGAAAAAGTTGATGTCGGAGATGATAGATTCCACTGTGTTAAAGTCACTGGAAGCCAATTAAATAATTATAGTAAACCAGATAATAAAGATTTACCTAATAAAGTCAGACAAGTATTTAAAGAAGCTGATGAAGATGATAATGGTGTTAATTATTATTATAGAAAAGTATTAGGAGACGGTGTTGACAGACCTGATAGTGTCCAATTGATTAAAGTTGAACCAACTAAAGATATGGAAGAATTATATAATCAAATCAAAACTATTGGAGGTGGAATTAATAAACCAGATGAAGGTATTCAATTAGTTAAAGTTGTTGGAAATGTTGATCCTCATGAAATTAATAAACATATGAATGATACCAAAAAATTATATGAAGACCAAAAAGAAGGTAAAGATTCTGGAACTTCAGTTCAATGCCTTAAAACTTATCGTCCAGATAAAAATGGTAAGAAAGAAGTTGTTCAATATATCAAAGCTAAAAGAAATAAACCAAAAGCAGGAGAAGAGCCAATTTCTTATTATAAACTTGTTGGAGATAAAGATGCCAGAGATATTTTAGACCAAATTCAAGCTCATGGTAAACCAGATGGAAAAGATGGAGATGATTATATCACAATTAAAAATGATGAATTGCCCGAAGTCCAAAAATTATTCCAAGGTGGTGCCGATACTCCTCAAACATTCTATTACACTAGTCCTGTTGTAGGAGGAACTTATGATAAAAATGGTGAACCATATGGAGATGGTAAAGTCCAATCTGTTACAATTTTATCAGACCCAATAAATAAAACAAATAAAAACAACCAAGTTAAAGATGTATTCAGAAAAGCAGACGAAGCCAATGAAAAGAATGAAAAAGATAATGATAAATATCAATATTATTATACTAAATCATTAGGTGACTTATTGAATAAAGATAACAAATCAAAAGAACCTCAATATGCAAAGATTACAGGAGATACTAACATGAAAGATATCTATAACAAATTAAAACCAAATATGACAAATAAGCCTGGAGATGAAAATGATGATGTATTTTTAGTTAAAGTTCCATCTGATAAAAATATTGATGACGTTTTACATAAAATAAAAGTATATGGAAATATGCTTACTAGACAAGGAGGTCAACCCGGACCACAAGGAGATGATAGCTATCCAACTTCAGTTGGAGGTGACACATATGAGCGTCCAGCAGAAGAAGCAAATGAAATTCCAAAAGATGTTGTTTATGGTGCTCTTAAACTTCGTGGAGAAAGAACCAAAAAACCAGATGAAAAACCAGCTGGACAAAAACCAGGTGCTAAAAAGAAACCAAATGACTTAGACGATGAAGCTTTATTGAAAAGTGTACAAGGTAAATTAAGTCCTGGTGCTATTAAACCTGATGATCCAAAGAATAATGAGTATGTTAACAATTTAGAAGTTATGGCAGATCCTATTTATAAACCTGAAAATTATATCTTTGTAAAAGAATTCGAAAATGAAATGGATAAAATCATGAATAAATTAGGTAAATTCGAAAAAGAACCTGATCCAAATAATAAAGATGATAAAGTTGAAGTCTCTGATA
>JAJJKM010003858.1:0-10197 GCA_023805625.1 Epidinium cattanei
AAAGAAATATATTTTACTTTATTAACTTTTTGTTAGTTTTGTAAATATTTATGCAAATTATAATATTTAGGTCAATTTCTTTTCAACCTTGGCGAAATAACCTAAATATTTAATGAATAATAATTATCTTCAAAAATTACTTTCTTTATTGGAAAAATTTATAATTTTAAATAAAATTTTTAAATTTAAATTAATAAATATATAAATGTATTTTTTATTTTATTAATTTAAAAAATATATAAAGTGAAATAAGTCACCTCTAAAATTTGGTGTTCTAAATAGTTTGGAGTTATTCCAAGCTTTATGGGAATTAATTTAAAACTGAAAATTAATGAAAACTTTTTATTTCATTTTAGGAACTTTTAATTTGAATAATCCTTTTAAGATATAGAAACTAATATACCGTAAACCATTTAATTATTTTCCACCCCTTACAAAGCAAAGAATTTTAAATTTTAAGGGGGAAAATAATTAAGTTATATAACAATTTTAAAAAATTTTAAACTTTTTGGGGGGAAAATAATTACGTTATAATAATAATTTTATAAAATTTTGAACTTTTAGGGGGGGACAATAATTGATTAGGGAAAATAATTAAGTGGTTTACTGTATTTATTTGAATTATTATTTAAAGATATTCTTAATCACTTATAAAAATTACCATATTTCTCAGAAGTTAGGGCCTTAAATTCCGATAATTTAAAAATTTGATAAATATAAATCACTTTAAAATAACTAACATTAAAGATGGTTCATTTATGAATTTTTAATACATATCAATTATAAAATTAAAAAATTTATATATGTATTAGATTTTTAAAATGTTTATTGTTATTAGATTAATTGCTATAACAATTTTTTTATACATGTCATTTATAATTTGCAAAAAAAAAGTGTCGTAAATGGCACTGTCTTTTGTGGTATTATTTAAGAATATTAAAAAAATTATAATTACTGAATATAACAGATTCTTTCACTCTCCTAGAACAGGTATTTTGGAGGAAGACAAAATTCCTTTAAAAAATAAAATCATTATAAATGTCCTTAAACATCACTTTAACCCCTTTTGTTTTTACCCATATAAGAAATATTTTTTAGGTATAATTTGAAGTTATTTTAATACGTTTTATAAATATTTAATATCTATAAAAAATAAAATAATGACATAGTCCTTTTCCTTCTCCTCAAAAATAGAATCAAATTAAAATACTGTAGTGAACACAGTCATGTCCCCCCCAAAAATCAAAATGCTTGTCTAAAATTAGGTATAAGTCCCCAGTCATGTACCCCTAATGCAACAATAGGGGGGTTAAAATACAGTCATGTCCCCTCTTTCAGATTTTTTCTTTATTTCTATTCAAAATTTTGCAAATTTTTTTCTTTTTTTATTTTTTCAAAATTTGTTTTTTTTTGGATCATTTTTCCAAAGAAGGGGGGACATGACTGTGTGGACTACTCTAATAAAGGGAAGAGCCATTTCAATAAAGTTAATATAGTAATTAATTATTAAAAATAATACAAAATTTTATTCATTATACATTAAAAATAAAAAGGCCTATCTATTTTTAGCTAATTAAATTTAAAAATTGTATTACCCCTTCTAAAAATCAAAAAATATTCATATTTTAGGGGTTTTTAAATTCATGCTTATGTTTTTGAAAATTGATAAGGGGCCTAGATGAAGGAAAAAATCCGTTATTTATGGTAGTATATAACATTTTAAATTATCGATTTTATGATTGGTTTGGATATGAGGGGATCTAAATTTCGAGAAATACAGTAATTTCTTTTTTCAATTCATAATCTTCAAAAAAGAAATTTTGTCAATTTTTTTTGATTATCAAATTTTTAAAATTATAAAATAATAATTTTTATCTTTTTTTTATATCTTTCTATTAGTTTAAATAAACTTCAAATATATTATAGAAAAAATATTTTTTTTATATATTTATTCATTAAAATATATAAAAATACCCTATAATTAAGATGAGGAGCAAATCTTAAATTTAACTTTAAAACAAATTTTCTAATTACAGTAAAACCCTGCTTATTCCCCCCAGATTTTTTTATCAATTTTATGCCAAATTTACTTATGATATATATACCTTTTTTATTTATTTTTATTTATACTCATAAACCCTACTTAATCCCCCTCCAAAAAAATGTTCTTGCTCTGATTAGGGGGGGATTTATCTACTAAAATATTTATTGTCATATCTTTTTAAATTTAATATAATAATAAAGCCTCATACAAAAGAGAATTATAAAATATATATTATAATTATTCTTTTATTAATCTATGTTTATATGATCTATTTTAAATATTTTAAAAAATTAGTTTGAATTAGGAGCAACTACTAAAATTTTAAATATTAAAAGTTTTTGAAGTAAAAATTTCAAAAATTCATTGAAAATTAAAGGAAAAAATAATTGATACTTAATCTTAAAACTCTATTTTGAGGGAAATAAGCCCCTACGAATTTTAGGCCCCCCATTTTTGAAAAAAAAACAAGTCCTATTTTTCACAATTTAGGCCCCTCAAAAATTTTTATAAAAAATTTTAAGTTATTTATCACTTTAATTTTATTTTTAGGTTTTCTATTTTATAAAAAAAAATTTTCTTAATTTTCACTTTTTAAGCCCCTTGGTCTAAAAATAGGCCCCCCCCATTATAAAAAAAAAATATACCCATCGGGGGGGGCTTATTTCCCGCAAAATAGAGTATAAGGTATAGTATCTTAACTTTATATTTAATCCCCTATAGCCATAATTTTCTTTTTGAATTTTATTTAAAGCCAATTTAGAAAATATTGATAATAAAAGAGGAATAATGCAAAATTTAGAGTTTCTCATTTTTTAATAAAAAAATAATTATAAAATAAATAATAATATTTTATTTTACTAATAAATAATACTAAGAACATGATAAACAGATTCCACACATTGACAATTTAGACATTTTCCAATCCTGTAAATTAATACTATAATAAGACAAAGAAAAGCACAAATAATAAAACTCATTATAAAACTGAATAAAAATCCAAAAAGAAATGCTGAAATGGAATTGGCAAATACTCCTCCATAACAAATACATATATATGAAAAGAATATACTTAATACCATCAATAAAACAAAGAAAATTATAAGTTTTAATTTATACAAAGATAGATATTTATTTCTTTTATTTTGCAGTTCTTCCAATTCTTCTTGATTTAGTCCTTTTTCTGCTTCAGGTTTCATCATTCTCTTTTTTTTACTGCTCACTTTGAAAAGGTTATATAACACTAATTTAATAATTAGCATTTTAAACACACACATAATCAAGGATACACAAATACTATATTTAAATTCATTTTTGAAGTAATATCCTATACTATTTTTTTTTCCTTTCAAAGCATTTAAATATCTTTTATGAATAGTGGATTCAAAAATGAAAAAACTTGATAGTAAAAAGTTGAAAATTAAACAAAAGGCAAAACAGGACCACCTAACAAAATAAGGGATTGAATCTCTTTTATCTCTAAAGCTAACGAAACATATTTCTCTTTTAATAAAATATTTCCAATAATATAAAATAAAATTATCTTCTACTGAAACTTTTTTACTATCTATGGTTTCCAAAAAGGAGGAAACAGATGACTTTAAATTATTTTCATTTAAAATTTTTGAATCTTCTTTACTTTCATTGATTTTATTATTATTATTATTATTTTTATTATTATTCTTATTCTTATTACCGTAAAACATTGCTTATTCCCCCACCAAAATTATTTTTTTGTTCCATAACCGACGACCTTACTTAATCTCCCTTGATTTTTTTATCATTTTTATACCAAATTTACTTATGATATATATATCTCTTTTATTTATTTTTATTTATTTATTATTTTTTATATTCTTCTAAACCCTATTTAATTCCCGTTCCAAAAAAAATCTTCTCTCTCTGACTCAAGGGAGGAATAAAAGCAGGGTTTTATGGTAATCTTATTACTCTTATTACTCTTATTACTTTTATTGGTTAGATTAACAAGGCTATTTTTATTTAAATTATTATTAATACTTTTATTCTTGTTATTTAAGTCGCTATCATTCTTATTATTTAAGCTACTAATATTATTAATTGCACTACTATTTTTAAGAATATCACTTATCTCGTTTATTTTATTTTTATTGTTATTATTGATATTATTTATACTATTTTTATGACTGTTATTATTACTGTTATTATTGCTATTATTATTACTATTATTATTGCTGTTATTATTATTATAGTTATTATTAATACTATTATTATCACTGTTATTATTATAGTTATTATGATTACTATTATTATCGCTTTTATTATTATTACTATTATTATCATTGTTATTATTGTTATTATTATTGTTTCTAGTAAAATTTTTGAAATTTTGATTAGTTCTTTTGAGTATGTCACCTTCGAATTGATTTTGAACCAGCATATCATCAAAGTTTTTATCCTCTTCTTGGTTATTTAACATTTCTCTTTTAGAATCAATTTGGTTATAAGAATCATTCTTGATTTTATTATTTTTATGAGACATATATCCTTTTGATTTCAATTTTAATAAATTAGAATTATTAGATTTTATTAAATTATTATGATTATCTTTTAAATTTTTAGATTTATAATTATTATTTTTACTATTACTATTTTTGCTAATATTATCATTATCAACTTTATTATAACGAATATTATCATTATTATTATTTTTTTTGTTTCTAAATTTGTTGAAAATAGCATTAGATACATTTGGATTATCTTCCCCATTTGCTAATCTTCTTAATTCAGATCTTATTCTGTCCTTTTCATCCATATCAATTTCAGTTCTGAATTTTTCATATTCTTTTCCATCTTTTTCTTCTTCATCATCATAAAAATTATTTTTTCCAATATTTTTCATAAGACGATTTCTCGCCTTCTTTTTACGTGTATCTTCATCTTTTACTTTTTTATCTTTATCTTTACCTTTATTTTTATCTTTATCCTTATCCTTATCTTCTTTATTATTTTCTTTTTTCTTTGAATTATTTTTATTTTTTTTATTTTTTTTTAAATTTTTATAATTAGTTTTATATTTATTATTTTCATCATCATTACTTATTATTTCATTATTGTCATCATTATTATCATCATTATCATCATCATTATTATCATTATTATCATTATTATCATTATTATCACTATCATTATCATTATCATTATCACTATCATAATCATCTCCTTCTTTTTTATCTTCATTTTTATTATTTTTATTCTTTTTTTTATAATCTTTGCTTTTTCCATAATTTTTTAATAGTTCTTTATTTTCATCTATTAATAAATTGCCACTATCTTTGCCAAAAAGGCCACCTTTTACTGGAAATTTTTCATCACCTATAATAGCTTTTTCTTCACTAATCTTTTATCTTATTTTTACCATATATTAATATAATATGAATCAAAAAGTTAAATATAAATTGATTATTTGGATCTCTTTCTTTTTCTTTATTATCCTCAAATTTTTTTTCATCATTATTATCTGATAAATTATCATTTTTATTCTTTGAAATAATTTGTCCATCTTTATTATACTTTTATATCTATAATTCACCTTTATTTAAATGAATTATTTTCTGATAAAGATCATAACAGTTTAAAAAGATCTTCTCCATCTAATAATTTTGTTATTCTTTGATTTTTCTTTCTTTTATTTTTAGGCAATTTATTTCCATTTTTATTTTCATCCTGACTAAAATTACTATTATTATTAAAGTTATGATCTAATACTGTAAATTACTTAGTTTATCTTTCCCAAAATCTTTCCAAAAGTATAACCAAAAAATTATCAACATTATATTTTTATAAAAAATTATTTATAAAAGAATTGAAATAGCCCTTTCAAAATATAAAAATTTTGATTGAGGAGGGTAAGACTAAGTCAATTATAGTATATCTTCTGATGTAGGAAAATATCTTTTATGTTCAATTTTACTTATAGGATATAATGCATTTCTTAAAAATTCCATTTTTTGAAATTGTTCTAATTCTTTTGGATATTTTAAATAATTATTTTCAAACATCTCTCTCCTTTTCATTAAATTATTTATATAAATTGGATCATCATAAGGATAATTCTCGAATGAAATTTCTGTATTAGTCTGGTTCTTTTCATTTCCATTTATAAGACTTCCCTTAAATAAGCTTGGTTCACTATTACTTAAAGTATATCACATCCTACGGCCCCTATTAAAAAATATTTTGAATTTTTTGTTTTTTTTATTTGAGAAAAAAATAGGGAGAGCTTAATTGCAAATATATGGTATTAAATCATTAGCATCTTGTCTATAATCACCTTTGGTTGAATTATTTTTAAATTCATCTTTTCTCTTTGGAGGAGCAAATAATTCTGCAGGGGCACTTTTGTATTCAATTTGTTGATATTCAATTTGATTATTTGAGTATCTCTTAATTTTATTAGTTTTATCAGCTAATGCATTACTTTTTGACAATTTGCCTTTTTTATCTCCTTTTGAAATATTGTTATTGTTATTTTTATCTTTATTGCTCTTATAATTTTTTTTTGGATTATCATTATTATCTTCATTTTGATCATAAATTGAAATACTTATATTACTATTATCAATATTTGGGTCATATAATCCAAGTATTCTTCTCATAACTTTATTTCCATAAAAAACATATCTTATCAGCATTACTACAAGAAATAAAATAACAATTAAAAATATCCAAAAAATAACATTTGAAGATATTGAATTTTTATTAAAGGTTTCAGAAATGCATTTAATAGATTTTGCATTAACATAAGAAATAGATGGTACATTATCTTTAACCCCAGAATTCTTACTAAAAATAACTTCATATTTTAAATTGCATTTACACAAAGAAGCAGGTTCATTTGTTTCTTTATTTGAAATTTTTACTATTTGGCATCCTTCTTCACAAAGGGAAGCTGCTATATAATATTCATCTCTTCTATCATTGAGAGTCATATCTGTATTCACATCGGTTTTAAACTTATAGCATATATCATTATAAAAAGGATCACTAATATTAGATAATTCAACATCAGGATAATGAAAATACATATTTTTAATATTATCAGTTAAATTTTCTTTATTTCTACTGGTTAGTAACACTTCAATTACCTTTATGCGTATTTTTATGAAAATTTAACAAATAATGAATTTTTATTATAATAATTAGATAAAGGATATATCTTATTAAAAATAATATTTCCATCTCATAGAAAAACCAAAAAATTTTTAAATTATATAAAAATAATATATAAGGAATGATTTCCTACCTTAATGAATTTTTTAGGAGAATAAAATTTATAAAAAAAGGTAATATTTCAACCTCTTCTTCTGATTTAATTAAATCATTATCTTCTCCAAGAGAAATTTTTGTGCCTAAATCGCTTGTGAATCCAGTATTAACTACATTATTATTTTCATGGAAAGAAAAGAGGAAATAATTAAGGCCATTTATTGCCGAATTTACTTGTTTATATTCTAAAAGAGCAACTAAGATTAAACGGCCTTTGGTGACTTCATAATTTAAATAATTTGAATAAATTTTAGTAAAATTGACAAATCCTAATTTATTAGTTTTAAGAATTTTTTCATATACAAAATCTTCTATATCTAAAGGATATATAGTAATAGTGAAATTATTATATTTTGTGGTTGTTATCAAAAAAATTTTACTATCTTGGTCATAAATAGATAACTCTTTTACTAATCTATTATTATATTCTACGATTAAAGAATTATCATTTGATTGAAAATCGGCTAAAACAGCAGAATAACTTTTTTCAAAATCAGAAAACATTTTAATCTTAAATGCTCTTTAAATTATTTGTGAAACTTCAACAAAGATATATATTTATGAAAAAAATACATAAAAAATTAATAATTTTTACTCTTTTATTAATTTCTATCAATTTGTCTTCAATAGAAGTTGGATCTCCTTCTCCAGGTATAGGATCATTATCATGTTCAAATGGATCTTTATTGCTAAAAATATCAATTTCTATACAAGGATCAGTAGTCCTCACGCATTCTGTGTTATCACTAATCTACCTCAATCATCTAAATATATCCCCCAAAAAAAAATTTAAATTAGAAAGTAATTCTTTTTCATATTATAATTAAATATAAAATTATTTTCTCTTTAATAGTTTTAGGCTTTCTATTTTGAGCATGAATGTATTATCTTTCATAATAAAAAATATCAATAATTATTATATTAATAAATAAAATATTAATTATTTTAAACCTTCCTTTTGAACATGTATTATAAGATAAGCAATATTTCTTGCCACAATCATATTTTAAAAGGAAACTATTTTGAAGATTTGGATAGGGGCTTTTAAAATTTTGACAATTTTCAACACATTGACCTTTATTATCTCCCTCATAAATAATATAATTAGAACATGTTTTAGTACAAGTTATTTCATTATTTTCGTTAAAAGTCCAAAATGATTTAACTTCCAAGCATTTATCTGTGTCACTTGTACATTGATATCCACCAAAATCATACAATTTTAAATCTCCTTTACATTTAGAGCATGCATTTTCTTTTTGACTTCCCTTACTATAACAAGATAAACAAGTTTCATAACAAGGCTCATATACTGATTGAGTAATTTCATTTCCATTTTTATTTTTTACTTTGCCACCAAAATAAAAAAAGTGAGAATCTGGTAATGAATTAAAGCATTTTTCATTATATAGAATTTCATCGTTTCTATTTGCCTTAAAATAGTAATCTTCTTTACAGGAATCACATGAATTAGCATCTGAACAGGTCTTACAAGTAGTATCACATATTTTAAAAGCATTTGTGTTTGTATCTAAATAATAATTGCTAACTTCACTATCATCTTTGGTATAACAGTTATTTCCTTCTACTGTATTTATTTCAGTATCAATAGGATAATATCCACTATTGCATTTTAAGCAATATTGTTGTTTGGAAGATATACTTTTTTCATGATTGCAAGATTCACATGATTGAAAACAAATTATTATATCAATTTGACAAATTAAAGAAAATGCTTGATAGATACCACTAGAGAAATCACCTGCATAAAAATAATAATTACTAAATTTTCCATTTTCTTCAATTTTTCTAAAATTAAAATTCATATTACTATTAGTAATTTCTATAAAATTATTTCCAGTCATACTTACAATTTCATCTCCTTTAAATAATTTTGTAGACTTACTTAAAGAAAAACCAATATTTTGGCCAATATGATTTTCTTCAAATTTCACAGATACAGATTCTTGAGATAACATTTTAAATTTATCATCAATACATTTAACGAAAAATTCTTTTTTTATTTTAGTTTTACCATCATCTTCATAAAAAGATAAATCCGTAAAACCCTGATTAATACCCCCCACCCAAAATTTAGAAAAATACCGATTCTAATTTTATGCTAATAGGTTAAAAATTCCCTAATTTTGAGAAAAAAATATTTTAGGATTATGTGATTAGACACCAAATACAATTCCAAATAGTTTGAAATTACAGGAAAACTCATATTCGTACCCACCAGTTGTCCAACCCTCATAAAATTTTGGCCTAAATTTGGTGAAATTAGGTTAAAAATAGGGAGATGCTTAACAAATTGTCTTTTTTTTGAAAATTTTATCAAAAAAAATTGGGACGAAGATGGGTTTTATGGTATCTTTTTTAAGTTACAACTTATCTTTTAAGTTTGGAAAGCAACCTTCTAAGATTTGAAATTATTTATAAAAGGATAGAAAGAAATCATACATGGGAGAAAAAATAAATTGGATAGGTTGAAAGTAGCCTTATATGTATTCTGAATTGAGAGGTAATAAAAATTAAAGATTTAATCTAAAAAATAAACTGTAAAAGTTGGAATATAATACCCCAAATGGAGAAAAAAAAATTTTCTTTGGGGTGTTATATTCCTACTAAGATATCTGATATTTTTTTGTTCCAAATATAATGATAATAATTTTTTTATTCATGTAGAATCATGATATTTTCATTCATAGCTTTTAGAAATGCAGGTGCGGCTATAATCCTATATTTTTTGATTTAAAAATAATAAGAATTATAGTAAAAAGGCCTTAAAAAAGGAATATTAGAGGTAAAATCTAAATTATTATCTAAGAAAATAAATACATATTAAT
>JAJJKM010003859.1:0-10193 GCA_023805625.1 Epidinium cattanei
TCATATTCATTTATAAATATTTCTTTATTTTGTATACCATTATATACATTGCTATTATCATCAGTAATTTCGTTTTTAAAAATTGAAATATCACTTTTTGCTACATTGCAATAACATTTATTTTCATCATTTAGATCTTGGTCATAATCCCATTTAATTATATATTTATTAGTTTCACCTTCTTTTTTTTCTATAATAAAAGAAGTAATTGTATTAGTTATACAGGTTTTTACTGATTTATTAATCTTATTACTTTCTCCGACTTCATTCACAGCAGTTATTCCAATTTGATAACTTATTAATTTTTCTAAACTTCCAATAGAATATTCATAACTTATATGATTATCATTGTGTTCTATATTAAATGTGTGAGCTATTACTCCATTTTTGAAAATATTATAATATTGCACAGGATAAGTAGAAGAAATAACTTTATTCCATTTTATTTTAAATGAGTTGCAAGTTATATCAGAAAATTTAACATCGGTTTCTGCCATTTCTGGTGGATTATCTACAATTTGTTTTATCTCAGATTCTCCACCTGTGCCAATATCATTTTTAGCGTATACTTTTATTTTATATTTTTTTCCTCTTTCTAAATCAGCCAAATTTATGTTGTTATTATCAGTCATGTAACTATCTAAACTCTCAGTAGGATAATTTTCTTCTTCTTTAGCATATAAAACATAATATTTTTTTTCTAAATTATTATTATTACTTGTATCTCTATCCCAAGAAATATCCATTTTTCCTTTATTTGTGGATTCATCAATTTCAATATTATCTATCTTTAAATTTCTTATTGCATTTGGAAGAACGCCAATTATGCAATTTTCAATTTTTTTTGGAGTAGATTCTCCTCCCATATTATTATAATAAATTAATGAAAAAGTAAATTTGGATCCATTTTCTAAATTATCAATAGAGCATTTAATTATTCTACTTGTGCCTTCACAAGCAATGACATCATTTCTAAATAATTGAAATTTTGTCAATTTGCAATTATTATAATTTTTCATTTTTTCTAAATCTGCATTATTTGGTTTAAAATAAAAATCTATTCCAGTTTCTCTTCTGTTATATATTGAAAATTCTGGCTCTTGTGGATTGTTACAGTTATATGTTGTTAATTCTTCTTTTTCGCCATTACCCACAGAATTAACTCCATAAATAGTAAAAATAATTTGAGTTCCTTCTTCATATTGTAATCCATCAGTCTTCTTAAGCATTTCTGAAGATAATGTAAATCTAAAATTTTCATCTTGAGTAACATAAGTTGGAGGATCAACAATTATTTCCTCATTAATATCTATTTTATAAGATATTATAAACTTAGATATTTGACAATTAAGTTGATTTATATTTTCTGGATTATTGAATTGAATAATTATTTCATCCTCTTTTACTGAGATAGTTTTTAAATTAAGAACTTTTCCTGGTTTTAACCCTGGATGAAAAGTTTTTTTATCTGATTCAACACTTTCCCCAACAGCATTTACTGATCTTATAGTATATTGTACATTATCACTTTCTACATCTTTGTCTTCATAATAATTAATGTCAGAAGATACACTTGGTAATTCATATGAAACTACATTACCTCCATTTTCGATTATTTTTGTTATTATATACTTCAGGATTTTTGTTCCACCATTATCATCCGGGGGGGCCCACCTCAAATTAACTTGATTTTGCTTTAAATTATCAAAAACTTGATAAAAAGTTGTTATTTTATTAGGTACAGTGGCAAATAATATACTTAAAGGTTCATTAAAATTCAATAAATCTAAATTGTTAACATAATTATTATAAGCTGCTATTCTAAAATTGTAATAAGATCCTTTTTGTAAATAATCACTTGTGAATTTAATTGAAAAATAATTTTCATTATCCTTTGCTATTGTTTTGGCATCAAGATTTGAACTGCAAGAAGAATCACTTGTGGGGCATATAGTCAAGTTGAAATCTTCATATTTTGAATTTATTGACAATTTTTTTTGAATAATGAAACCGGTAATATCACTACCACCATTTAATATATTATCAATCTTCCATTTAATTTCAATATAGTCTGTATCAACCACATTTTCCATTGAATTTATAATTTTTGGAGCTTCAACAAATATAACTTCGAGTCCTTCACTTCTCTCTGAAAGGCCTCTATCGTTTGTAGCACTAATATAAAAATAATATATTTCCCCAGGGGTAATAATTGGATTGCTACTATCTTTTATATTTTGATAAATAATTATATTCTTGTCATCAATAATATTTTTTTCATAAATAGTTTTTATATTTGCATCAGTATCATCATTTTTCTTCATGCTTATTATATAATTTTGCAATTCATTTTTAATATTTTCGTTAGTTATATCATTTGCCCAAGAAAGTTTGATATAGGGGGGATCAGCGAAAACAGACATTGACTCAAGAACTAAGGGCTTCATTTGTTTTGGCTTTGACCTAAATATTATTTCTATTTGATTTGATTCACTAGAACCAGCCTCATTTTCAACTATTATTTTAAAATAATATTTCATGCCTAAAATCGGAACTTTAAAATTGTATGAAATTTTATTATCAATTACATTTTCGTTAATATCTCTATTTTGTTGAGTATTTTCATATTTAACATTTAAAATATATTTAATATTAGTGCTATAACCTTTTTCTACACCGTCTGAAAACGGAGTCCATGTTAATACTCCTTGATATTTATCATAATTTTCATTAATAGCCAAATCTTGGACAGATGAGGGAATACTTATTAAATATCCTTTAACTTCTTGTGACCATTCATATTTACTTTTGTCACTATCACTATTATTATCAATAGAGTATTTATTTATTGCCCTAACCATAAAAGTATATTCTTTTCCTTGACCATCTGCTTTACTAAATGAAAAAGAGTTTTCTTGAACTTCTTGGTTTTCAGGTTCACTTGAAGTATCTTTTTCTTTAATATTAATTAATTATAATCAAAAAATGAATGAAGATTTAAATTAAGCTTATATAATTAAAAATTAATTAAAAGAATTAATTAATATAAATTTATTTTATAATATATTATCATTAATTTAATAAAAATTGTTTTATAAAATATTAATCTCATAAGAACTAATCGGCAGTCCACCTTTATCTAATGGTTCATCCCAAGATAATTTTATTTCAGAGTAGCTTTGAGATACAATTCGTAAATTCAAGGGGGCTGAAGGGTGGTATGATGGTGTCACAATCAATTTATCAGATAATTCACTTTCTCCTATTATATTAACATAGCTTATTTGAATGTAATATTTTTCACCTTTAATTAAATGGTTAAATGAAAATTCTGAATAGTCTTCACTATTGATAGTTAATTCACTTTTTAATTTTTCATCATATTTGTTTCCATTTTTATATATAATGAATTTTTCAATATCAAGTGGATTTCCAGCTATTCCACCTGTTTCAATAGCAGACAAAGAAGTTTTTATTTTAATTTTGATGCTTGAAGATGTAAATTCAACTAAAGTTGGTGTTTCTGGCTTACTCGGCTTTAGTCCCGAGGTGAAAACTATTATATTTGATTTTGGGCTTTCTACATTACCTTGATATTTACCTGTAATATAAAAAGAATATTCGTTTCCTGGTGTTAACCCCTCGATTAATTTTGAGGAAGAACTTTCATCTACATCTATTGTTATTGGGTCTGTATTTGGAGTGCAGCTCAGACATGATTGGTATATTATAAATTTCAAAAGTAATGATTCATTATTTATAATTGGTGGGTCCCATTCTAATTTTACTTTATCTGCATATATTTTGTTCTTATATTGGCCAAATCTTAAATTTTGTATTTGCTCGGTAATTGGTAATAATTCAACTTTGGTTTCCCCTCCGAAATTTAAAGATTCATTCAATAAGTTATTTTCTTCATATATAATATTGCTTAAAGCATAAGTAAAAGTATATGTGCTTCCTAATTGCAAATTACTAATCCTCTATGTTATACTTTCGCATTTAAATATGCAAATATATGTCATTTATCAAAGTCTGGAAAACTGAAAGTTAATAGTATTTATATTACTTGTTGAATTTATAACAATTTTATCATTCATTTTAATAATATATAGTATTTTTCAGCTCAATCCCATCTTAATGGTAAGAAATTATTTAAAATTAATTTTTAATATTAATATGAGTTATTTATTATGTTCTTAATTAATTCTATAATATAATTTCATTATAGCAACACTTATATGTAATGGACTTTAAGTTGTTAACATTTAACATTTAATTTTTTTGTTAATTAAATAAATGCCATATTTACATGGCTATAAACCCAAGTAGTTTTAATTAAAAAAATACACATATTTTATTGAATATTTTAAATAAAATTAAAATTTTATTAAAATTTTTGGGTAAATATATCTAGTGAATATAGTAAAAATAAAAATTATTGATAACTTTTAATATATTGGAGAACAATTTAGAAAAAGTTGTATCTTGATGGAATAATATCTCCATATATATCACCCAATTCTGAGAGACTTGGAATTTGTAATGTAATACTTTTTGCTTTTGAATTAGTCAAATATTTAAGTTCAGTTTGAGGAGATGAAGGAATTTGTCCTACTAAAACTCTTAAACTTTTATTATTATTTTTTATATAATAAAATATGAAGTCATAATCCCCAATAATAAATAAAAAGTTACTGGGCAACTTTTAGGCCCTTCGCCAATAAGATTTATTGTAGAAATACAAAAATAAATATATTTTCCTTCAATTAAATCGTTGTAATCAGTATTGCTCAACTCGAATTCATTTTGACTAATCTCTGAATATAATCTATCATCATTATTGGAAATAATAGAATTAGAATAATAAATCTTATAATTAATAAAAGATGAATCATATTCTATTGTATCCCACTTAATTTTCAAAGTAATAGTTTTTGGTTCAGTAACTGTAGATTTTAATATTTTTCGTTCAATTAATCTTAGGTTTTTAGGAGGGGGGAGGATGTAGCCTGTATACTCAGATGATTCTTTTTCTTCTTCAATTTCAACAGAATTAACCTTTTGTCATCATGTCCTCGATAAGATAGATTTTTTTCCATTTTATAATGAGAATAATTAATTAATAGAATTAGCAACAACAAGTTTAAATTTATATTTTTTCCATAAATCAAGATTTTCGGCCTTATAATATCTATTATTTCCTGAATAAATATTAGAGAATTCTAAATTTTGTTCTACTCCTTTCATATAAAGAATATAAGTAATATCATTTTTGCATCCTCCATTATTTGCTTCATCAATTTCCTTCCAATTAACAAAAAATGAATCATTACCTATTTTATTTATGGTTAAATCTGCCAAATAGGAAGAAGGACCAATTTGGGTAAAAGCTTTTATTACTGAATTTTGGTTTATTTCATTTTCACCAAGTTTATTCTTACTTGTTACAGTATAATAATATAAATTACAAGGGGAGAGATTTTCATCTGTGAAAGTTAATATATTAATATTATTATTATCAGATACTGGAAAATCTTTGATCTTTTCCCTATTTAAGAACAATGGATTGGTACTTCTATATAAGATATAGTTTGTTATGGGAGAACCACCATCTTCATTAGTAGGACTAAAATTGATAGTTATATCAGTTTTAGTCTTTGAGGATATATAAATATTTGTCGGAGAATCTGGCAATCCATAAATAGGTATAGATTTAATATCACTTTTTGGGCCTGCCCCTATTTCATTTACTGCTTCGATTTGAATTTTTAAATTTTCCCCCTTTTCCAAATTTGTAAAAAGATACTCATTTTTATATGAAATTATATACTCATTTTGGTCAAGAGTTCTTCCTTCTTTATTTGATAAGATATAAATAAGATAAAAATCAATTTTTTCATTCTCATTTTTCTTCCATGTTATTCCTAAGGAAGTTCTTGACCTGCTTTTTTCAATTACTTCAATGTCTTCTACCTTTGCAGGCTTTAATATAATTTTTTTAATGATTTTAAATTCATCAGATTCTACTTCATTATTGATGCATGATTTTATTATAATTTCATAGTTTTTATCTTTCTCAAACCCATCTATATCACAAGTCATTAAATTAGGAAAATTTATATCAGTGGCTTCTTTATTTTTTTCTGAATCTACTATCCTTTGATCACTCTCATCTAATTGGAAAACTTGTATTTTATATTTAGTTATCGATTTATTTTCTTCGTTATCTGTGTTTTTTGTATGCTGCCATGCAAAAGTAACTTTATATTTATCACTTTCACTTTCTGAATTTACATCTTTAATAAAAAAAAAATCGGGAGGGTCAGGAGGATATATAAACTTTCTATTTATAGTATCACTTTTTTCACTTTCACCAACTTGATTAACTGCAGAAACATAAAAAGAATATGTATGACCATATAACAGATTATCTAATATATAATATCCTAAATCATGAATTAGTATCCACTATAAAAGAAGTTAAATCTTGGTTTAATAAGCTATTTATTTATATATTAAAGTAAGATATATTTTGTGGTTTAAGGTAATTATTTTTAATATCTGCTACTTTTATAATTTCATAATTGCTATTTTGAATAGTTTCATCCTTATAATAAACTTTGTAATATAAATTGGGTAATTGATTTTCAATATTTTCATATGACTCATATGTCCAACTTAATTTCATTTTATTTGGCTTAATAATTCCATCATCTATTTTAACATTAGTTACCTTATTAGGAACAGTTGCGCAGTAATATCTAACAACATTAGTTTTAGGACTTTCTCTTCCATAAATATCAACAGCAGTTGCATAAAATTCATATTGCTTTGAAGCAACAATATTATCTTGATCAACTGAAACTTCATAAGTTAAAGTTAAAATATTTTCACTTATAATATTTGTAAATATATCATCTTCATCAGATCTCATATATAGATTATATTTATTAATTTGAGTATATACCTCAGAAGGTGGACTCCATTTTAGTTCTATTGATGTATAATCAGACTTAATTAAATGAATTTTACCTGGTGGGCAGCTTAATGGATATGTGATGCACTCAATTAAGGCGCTTTTGGGGGATTCTCCTATCTCATTTTTTTCTGAAAGAGTATAAATATATTTTGTTAATGGAGATAAATTTCCATGTTTATAAGATAATAAGCTACCTTCATATATAATTGATAATTCATTATTATTTTCATTTTTTAAATATAAAATAAAATTCTTTTGAGTATTTGAATTGTCATTTGATTTAAAGGATAATTCACAATAATTATAATCAAAGCTGTTAAGCTCCAATTTTGGTTTGTAGGGTATATTACCTGCTTTGACTTTAAGAATATTTTCATTTTTTTCACTTTCACCAACTATATTTTCTGCTGTTATTTGGAAATTATAAATTTTATTTGTTTCTGCATTAATTTCACAAGAACTATCTTATTTTCTCTATATTTCCCTATTTTTCTAAAAATAATTTTTTCATTTTTTATCAGAATTAAAGTCTAGAAACAAGACTTAAAAAATAATTTAATAAAAATTATTGATTTTATTTATAAAAAAATAATCTGAGAAATAAGGTATAGCTTGAAGGAATCATTTTTGACTCAGAGTTAGTATCTTGCTCCCCATCTTCTTTTTCTTCATATTTACATTCTATTTGAACTCCATCATTATAAATATAAAATCCATTTAACCTGTTATAAACATAATATCTATTTAATAAATTAATATTATGGTATCATGCCTTTTGAAAAAATAGGGGGTCAATGGAACAAGATTTGAATTCATTATATCTGTATAATACCAACTAATGCTTATTTTAGATTCTGTTACTGATTCTAGAACCAATCCCTCGGGAGGGGCAGGTTTAGTAGCGCACAAAATTTGTCCTTTTTTGCTCCTATTACTTCTCCCAACTATACTATATGCATAATAAACAACTTCATAATTATGACCATTAATCAATCCATCAACTATAGTTTCTAAAACATTATCTATATATTTTCCATCATAAATTAATTTGTAATTAAAACTTTCATCTATATCTCTTATATAAACTTCATAACCTATAATTTGTGGCATCACAATACCTTCAACTTCATTTGGCTTTTGCTTATCTGTCCATGATATTTTTATGGAATTAGGTGTAATGACTTCTATTTTTGGAGTTAAATTATCATCGTCAATATCTGGAGGATTAATGGCATATCCAATGACAATATTACTTGATTCACTTTTTAATTTTTCATTTCTGGCTTTAACATATATTTCATATTTATGATTAATCTCTAAGTTAGTCAATATATAGACAGTATTTATTTGATTAGTTTCTATTTCAGTACTAGTTGATGAATCTTTTTTATAAGTGATATAATAATTTGTTATCATTTGACCATTTATGAATAAGGGCTTTGTCCAGGATAATTCTATTTTTCCATTTTCTTGAGATGTTATTGTTAAATTTAAAGGAGGAGAAGGATTATAGATGGTTGAAAAAGACTTATTATATAGATCCCCCTGACCAATTCCATTGAAAGCAGATATTTGCAATTTATATTCAGTTCCTATTATTAAATTCTTTATTAAATAATTATTAGTTATTAATTTTCATTAGAGATGCTTTCTATGGAAACTTAATACTTTATTAATGATGGGGAAATTTCATCATCTAATAATTCATATACATTATTGCTATTATTCATTATCAATATTTGATATTTATAAATAGGAGAGCCATTATCTTTTTCAGGAGCATTCCATTTAATATAAGCATTACACAATTTAGTTTGCGATAATTCATCATCTTTATTTTCTATAGGAATTATTTCTTTTAATTCTAATCCTTTAGGCTGGCTAGGAACTTTTCCTTTATAAAAGATATAAATGTCCTTTTCTTCTGGTCCATCACCTATAGCATTTGTTGCTTTAATATAAAAAATTGCTCTATCCTTTTCTAAGTCTTTTTCTTCAAAACCAATATATAAATCTGAAGTTTGGGGATCAATGGTTTTTTTCGTATTTTCAATTTCATTTATAATATTTATGCATTTATAAGATTTTATGGGGCAGCCACCATCATCTTCAGGGGGGTCAAATATAATTTTAACACCGCTGTCTGAATATGATTGCCTTCTTACATTTAATACTTTAGTAGGTACCAATCCAGCATAAAAATTAAGAGTTTCACTTTCTATGCTTTCTCCTAATTTATTTACAGATTTTATTGTTATTTTGTACTCTTTCCCCGGAATTAAGTCTTTCAAAGTATATTCATTACAATTTGTTGTTATTGCAGTATCATATAATAATATGGAATTAATATATATTGCATATCCAAGTGTTTGGGCATTTTTTTCTATTTTTTCATCTTCTTTCCATGTTATTATTAATGAAGTTTTATTTAGTCTCTTTTTAATACTAATTTGTCCTGGTTTTTTTGGATGAACAGAATAATTCACTTCAAGGGGATATGACCATTCTCCTTCCCCAACATCATTAACTGCTTTTAAATAATATGTGCCAATTTCGCCTATATTAATCCCTGATTCTTCGAAATCAATTAATATTATATCTAAATTATTTTTATCATAGCGTATATTGCTAATATCTATAGTTGAACTTTCTTTTTTAAGTATATAATTTTTTATCGGTAAAATAACTTTGCTTATATTTAATTTAAACCCTAAAACAATGTTATATTTATCATCTTCTTTTATAATATCATAAAGACTTAACGCATAAGGAGTAGGAGGGAGCTTTCCGTAATAAAAATAAGTATAAATTGGTTCGGTTTCTCCAGCGAAATTATATGCTGTCAAATATATATGATATAATTTTGATTCGATTAAATTTAATTTAGATGAATTTAAAATATAATGAAAAATAGCTCCTTTTCTAAAAGTGTCATAAATAAGTGTATAATTATTTACCTGATCATTTTCTATATAATTTTCACTCAAATAAATTCGATATCCAATTGGATTATCTATTGACCCAGTTATTCTCTCCCAAACTACATTAAATTCATCATTTTCACAATTTACTTTAAAAACATAATTTTCTGGGAATTTTGGAATATCATCTAAAATTATTTCTTTTTCATCACTTTTTTCTCCAATTCCAACCTCATTTTCTGCCCATATTTGAATTTTGTATTTTTTTCCTTGTTCAAATTCTTCTTTAA
>JAJJKM010003860.1:0-10190 GCA_023805625.1 Epidinium cattanei
ATTTGGATTAAAAATCTTAAAAAAAGAGTTCAAATATTTAGTTTTAATTTAAAATAAAAATGAAAATGAAACCAATTTCTATTCTTATTCTATTTGCTTGTTTGGTTTATGTTAATGATACTTTAACTTGTGGTTCAACTAATTGCATAACTGATGGATTAACTTGCCAAGATAAAGAAGGAAGTACGTGCGATCCTAATTGTAAACCAAAATATGGAGATACCGAAAATTGCTATGATTGTAGTAGTGTCCCTACTTCTAATTTTTATAAAATAGCAAGTGGAAGTTGTGAAAGCTTGGGAACAACTAATTGTAATAGTCCCATTATTGGGCCTAGTAATGAGTGTATAACTGATACATCAATTATAATTAATTTATTTCATATTGGTAATGTTTATTATAAAAAATGCCCAGATTATACAATTCAAATATCTTCTAATGAATGCAAATGTGCATATAAATATTATATTGATAACTTAGATTTTTATCATTGCTTATCTCCAACTGAAAAGTGTCCTTCTCCAACCTATAATTTTTATGATTATGAAACTGGAGAATGTCTTACTAATTGTGAAACATCAAAATTTGTAAAAATTGAGGGAGATCAAAAAAGGTGTCACAGTTCTTGCATAGGAGATGAATTCTATTATGAAAATACATCTCCTGCTCAAGTTACTTGTACGGATTATTGCGATAAATCTATTTATATTGATAATGACAATAAAAAACATTGCCAAGATAGTTGTCCATCTCAATTCAAGAAAAAAAATAATTATTGTGTTCCTTTTTCTCAATGTCTATTTTATGATGAAGATAATACAATTGATCATTGCTTAAATTCTTGTTCTGAAACAGATAATAAACATTATCATAATTTTGATAGTAATAAATGCATTTCTAATTGTAATGATGGTGATTATATTTATTCAAAAGATAATATTTGTTATAAAGAAGAAAATTGTAATTATTTTAAAATAATTTCTGACGATGATAAAAGATGTCTTTCAACTTGCAATGTTGGAGAAGGTTTTATAATATCAGATTCAAAACAATGTTATTCTTCTTGTGATGTAGCTTCGTCTACTAATAAATATTATAATCATGGAGACAATAAATGCATGGAAAGTTGTACAAGTAATGGGAATAATAAAATTTATCATAAAGATGAAGAATATGAATGTTTTTCTTCATGCAAAGATATTGGAGATGGAACATTAATATATGCAAAAAAAAATGGGGTTAATGATGACTATATTTGTTCTTCTTCTATTCCATCAGGTTGCAATTTTTATATAAGGATTAATAATGGAATAAAAAAATGTGAAGTAAGTTGTCCAGGAAATTATAAATATTTTAAAAAAGAATGTGTAGATTCTCAATGTACAGAAGAATGCTTAGAAGAATGCAATGATTATAAAGCTATTGATAACTCAGGCTCTACTACCCCAGAACCAACCAAATGCTTTTTAGAATTGGATTCTTGTTCTACTGATTATAAATATTATAATATTAATGAAAAAAAATGCTGGAAAAAACTACCTCTTAACTATTGCATAAAACCAAATAATCATGATATCGGAAAATATGAAGTAATACCAATAAGTGATAATTATTATTATGAAGATACTAATGAGGGGGTTTCAGCAAAATTTTGTGTTAATTCATGTCAGGCAGTTAGTAAATACATAGATTTTAACGATAAAAAAAAATGCATTTCTGGATGCTCGAAGACTGTTGGCTCAGTTGAAAAACACTTTTATTTTGATCCAAGAAATAATGAATGTCTTGAAACTTGTATAGGATCTGGATTAGAATTTGCTTATCCTGCCAATGACGGGCCTAAACCTTGTTTAATATCAAATGATGACAAATGTTATTTTGAAAATGATAAATTACTAAAAACATGTGATTGTGCTCTATATAAAGCACCAGATTCTAAAATATGCGTTTCAAGTTGCCAACCAAATGAAAAAATCAATAGTAATAATCAATGCTTTAATGGATGTCCTTCAGATTCGCCTTATATTGATGCAAATAATGATTGTAAACAGTTAAATGATTGCACTTTTATAAACGAAGAAAGAAATAAATGTCTTTCTTCATGTGCAATTGGAGAAGGTTTTTATATAGATGGTGATACTAATAAAATATGTTATAATTCTTGTCCAGTTGGTACTCAATATCATGTTTTGAATACAAATAAATGTATTACTAATTGTGGAGTGTCAACTGATAATAAACACTACATTAATGGAGAAACTGTTTGCTATTCTTCATGTGGTAATATTCCTGCAGGACCAAATGGTAAATATTTATATGAAACAACAATTGGGTCAATTCCTAATGAATATTATAGTTGTTCAGATATTATTCCTCCTACTTGTAATAAATATTTTATTGAAAATGATATAAAGAAATGTAAAGATAATTGTAATGGCTATAATTTTGTTAAAGGAAAAGAATGTTTAACTACATGTGATGGATATAAAGCAAATTATGATGCATCATCTCCAACAATACAACAACAAGAATGCCTAAATGATTTAGACGAATGTTTTAATAAAGATTATATTTATTATAATACACACTTAAAACAATGTTGGGATGAGAGCCATAAACCAACAGCTTTTTTTGTTAAATCGATTAATTTTGGAAAATATGAAATGGTCGTGGATTGCTCTGGTTTATTAGTATATGAAGAAGCAGCTGATGCTGGAGGAAAAAAATATTGCTACTCTATTGAAAAATGCAATTCTTTAGGAAAATATAAATATGGACAAGAGTGTATAAATGATTGCAATAATCCAAAATATATTTATAATTTAGAATGTTTGGATTCTTGTGAAACAGGGCAAGGTCACGATTATCATAATTATAATAGTTATTTATGTATTTCTGGATGCTCAGGAGAATATTCATATTTTAAAGAAAATGAAAAAATATGCTATAATTCTTGTAGTCAAATTGCATCTACACCTTCTGGACAATTTAAATATTTAAGAGGCTCTATATGTTCTAGTAATCCATGTCAATATTATCATGAAATAGAAACTAATATGCTTAAATGCTATGAAAGTCAAGATGAATGTATAAAAGCAGGATTTAGTTATCTTAATGGAAATAAATGTTTAACAGAATGTGGAACTAATGATTTTAAGGTGAAGCCAGTTAAAGATTCAAATGGAATAATTATTCATTTAGGAAAATGCTTTAATAATGAAAATGGATGCAGGTCAAATGAATATTATTTTTATAACCAAAATTCAAAAGAATGTTGGTTTGATACTTGCAAAAATGATTTATTAATAATGCAACTTGATGCATCTGGACATCCCGAAGAATACCCAAATGGAGAAGGTGCAGAAAATAAAGAAACATGTGTTAGTGTATGTCCATCTGGTTATGAAAGATCAGGTAAATATTGTTTAAAAAATAGTGCTTGCTCCAGCTTTTTAGATGAAGATTTAGGAAAATGTGTATCTGATTGTGGGGATAAATATCTTATTAGTGGAACAAATAAATGTAATTCTCAATGCAATAGTTATTATTTTATAAATAACTCTGGAAAAAAAGAATGCTTAACTGGAAGTAACAATTGCAATAGTATATCAAAATTTTATTTTCCAGGAAGTAGCCCATCAAAATGTATTGATGAATGTTATATATTATTAGAAAATGGATTAAAAAAATATCTCTTTTATGATCCTACTGATAATAAATGTGTTGAGTCATGCTCAATTATTGGTGCTAATTATTATGCAGATGAACCTATAACTACTCATCAAGAATGTAAAAATTCTTGTGACACTAAATATTATTATGAAAATGAAAAAATTTGCAGAGATACACCTTGCATTCTTTTTAAAGATGATACTGATGGACAAAAGATATGTGTAACAGAATGTGGAATAGGAAAAAAAGTATTAGGAAATAAATGTGTTGCTAATTGTGAACATTTTTTTGTAGAACAAAGTATTGAAATAAAAGGAGAAAAAAGGACAATAAAAAAATGTGTTGATGATTGCCTTCAATATTCATCTGAATATGAATTTATATATGAATCTTCTAATGGAAATGAATGCTTAAAATCTTGTAATGAAGGTTTTATAAAAATAGGAAATCATTGTTACAAAAATGTTTGTGACAAACTGAATTCAAAAATATTTTTTATTCCTTCTATCAAATCTTGTGAAACAGCCTGCACTGATACTTATTATGAAAAATTATCAGATAATTCAGATATATATATTTGCAAAACAAATTGTGATTCTGGGCAATTTAAATATCAAATAGGTTCAAAATATGAATGCTTATCTGAATGTCCTGAAGAAGCTCAATATATTTATCAAAATAATGAATGTAAATCTACTGAATGTACTAATAAAATACTTAAGTTTGATAAAGGTTCATATCAAATATATGAATGCATTGATAATAATAATTTATGTTCTGGTGGAGGATTTTATTCAGATGCACATAATAAATGTTTCCCAATTTGTAAAGGTAATGATGAAGGTAATCCTTTTAGTCTAACAATTGAAGATGATTCTGAAGTCATAATTGAAAGAAAATGCTCTCGTTCATGTGATAATACTTATAAATATTTTAAAGAGGACAAAATATGTTTGAAAGAAGGAGAATGTACAGGCTTATTAGTTGAACATAACACTAATAAATGTGTAGAATCATGCAAAGGAACTCAATTTAAATATAATAATGAATGTTTTGATATTTGTCCTGATGGCCATCAACGTTATATATCACCTAATAACGAATGTATTGATCATTGTCCAGAAGAAAAAAATTGTCATCCTTTAGAAGGAGGATTTGAATGTATTTCAGGATGTAAAGAAGGAGAATATAAAGATAAAATTACAGTTATAATTGATGGTAATACTTTTATAGAATATAATTGTGTTTCAAATTATGGAGAAAAAAATTATTATAAAACAGATAGAATTTTAATAGAAGATTGTAATGATGGTGATTATGTTGTAGATGATACACATGAATGCGTGGAAAATTGTAATATAGCAAATACAAATGATAAAACCTATTATTATTATGAACCTGATAATACTCTAGATCATAATGATTATGAAAAGAATACCTGTATCTTAAGTTGCAAAGAAAATAAGCCTTTTTATGAGGATGATCATTGCAAAAAAGAATGTAGAGATAACCAAGTTTATAAAGAGGGTGATAAAATTTGTATACCTAATTGTCCTGAAGGATATTACAAGCTTGGAAAGAAATGTGTGAATTCTTGTAAAGATAAAAATAAGTTTTTATATACTGACAGAACTTGTGTTGATTATTGTCCCACTACTGGAGGAAATAATAATATATATTATATAGAATCAGATCATGAATGTATTCAAGATTGTACTTTGGAAAATCCATTTTATACTGTAATTACTGAAACTTCTCCTATTGGAGATGAAATAACAAAATATAAATGTCATGAAGATTGTAATAATTATTATATAGTAACTCCTAATATAGTTGCAAAACAATGCTTATCATCTGCAGAAACTTCTTGTGGAACACTTTATTCGAATGCAGAAAAAGAAAAAGAATGTTATACAGTATGTCCCTCAGATAAATATTATGATAATGGAATAATGAAATGCTCTAGTCAATGCCTTGAAGATAGATATCATGAAGATGGTTCTAAAGAATGTAAACACCCAAAAGATTGTTCCACAAAATTTGCAGATTTTGATACTCATAAATGTGTTACACGATGTAATACAAATTATTATAGTGAAATAATAGAAGGAGGAGTAGTTAAATATACAGTTTGTTTAAATCAATGTAATGAAATATATGGAACATATATAACTCCAGATAAAAGATGCGTAAAAAATTGCTTAACTAATTATGATGGAAATTCAGAAGTAGATGGTGGTAGTTGTAAATGTCAGCATTTATATTATTATGATGAAGCACAAAAAAAAACTAAATGTTTAGATAAAAATGATAGTACTAGAAAAAATTATTGTTTTGAGGTTGGAGATCCTTATCCTGATTTAATACAAATTTTTGGCACTGAGGAATGTATAAAAAGGTGTAATTATTTTCCATCTTTAAATGGTGAGTTTTGTTATAAATATGAAAATGAGGCATGCCAATCAAATATATTTGATACAAATTCAATACTTATGAATGTAGAAAGTAGAAAAAAATGTGATTGCCCCTATAAATTTTATATAGATTCATCTACTCATAAAAAATATTGCTTATCAGAATTTGATACTTGTACTCAAGAATATTCTTTTTATGTCCCAGAAACAAACCAATGTGTACATTCATGTGCAGACACAACTTATTTCCAAAAAACATTCAAAAAATATTGTTTGAGATCATGCCCCATTGGTTCAACTATTAATTCTGATAATGAATGTGAATGTCCTAATTATTGGTATTCAAGTGGTAATTCTTTCCATTGCTTAGGAGAAAATTCATTATGTCCTGATAGTTATCGATTTTATGCACCATTAACTAAAGAATGTCTAAAAAAATGTAAAGGTTCATATTATCCCTATTTATTTAAAGAGAATGAATGCTATACTGGTTGTGGGGAAATTAGCTCTACATTGTCGGCTATAGATGTCAGTAATAATGATTATGTTATAAAAAAATGTATATGTGAAAGACCTTGGCATTATCAAAATAACCCAACAACTCCAATTAATTGTCCTGCAATAGATCCAGATAAAAAATATTGCTCAGATTATTTTAATGGACAAAATATAGATTTTATGATTCATGATACAAAAGAATGTGTTACAAAATGCCCCAGTGATCATCTTTATTATTTTAATCAAGAATGCTTTACTAATTGTGAAAATGATGCTGAAATGGAATATCATTATGTAACTAAAAAAGGATCTTATGAATGTCAATGCAAAAATTTATGGTATTATAATGATGATGAACCAACTAAAAAAGAATGTACAACACATGAAAATATGTGTTACAACAATATTGATGGTAAAGATTATTTAATATTTAATACAAATGAATGTAAAAATGCATGCCCAGAAGGAACATTTGTTTTTAATATGACATGTTATAATAAATGTCCAGATTACACTGTGGAAAATACAGATAATAGTGCTGGCTATACATGTTCATGTAATAAAGATATAGATGCATATTGGTATGAGTATAAGATCTCAACCAAAACTTTTTATGTCTGTGGTGTAAAGAAATGTCCAATTAGTGATGGAGGTGGCAGATTTGATAGACCTTTTTTAGTAGAAGAAAAAAAAAAATGTGTAGAATCATGTAAAGATGATGCTGATTTTCCAATCTCATTTCAATATAATCTCAGAAAATTTTGTGTAAATGCTTGTCCGGGTGGTACAGACATAAGAGAAGAAACAACACTTCATTATCGATATTGTGAATTTAAAGACATAAGAGAATTGGAAAATAAAGAAGATTTAATAAAATATGCAAATGTTCAATCAAAGGAATTATATGAAATATTTGGTCAATTAGGTGGTTTTTTATTTAATAAGTTTAATGATGTTACTCTTCAGATTTATGAAATTAATAAGGATGATACATTAAAAGAATTATCTACAAAATCAAACTTAACTTATATTGATTTTGATACTTGTTTGCCAAAGATATATGCAGATCAAAAACTTAAAGATGATGATAATATTATTGTTACTAAATATGATTTGAAATATTGGGTCACAAAAAGAGATTCTCTTAGATATATTGACGAACCAGAAGAAAAAACTCCAGAATCAGATAATAAATTTTTAATTAACAGAGTAGAATATGAATTTTATAATTCAAGAACTATGAAAAGAATAGATGCTTCTGTATGTGATTCGTATGAAATATTAATATCTTATCCACTCGTTTTTAATAAAAATAAATATGATGACTATGATTCAGGATTTAATAATAATGAATATAAAAAGAAATTAGATATGGGTAAAAAATTACACGAAAGGAATAATGAATATGATACTTTTAATCCTAATAATACTTTATATAAAGAATTTTGTACTGGAATTGAATTAGATGGGAAAGATTTGGTCTTTGAAGATCGATACAACGTTTTATATCCAAATGGGGCCTTATTATGCGAAACCAATTGTACTTATAATAGTACAGATTTCGAGGAAGAGCGAGTAAACTGCAAGTGTTCATATAAGCAAGAAATTGACTTTGATAGAGTAATAGAAGAAAAAAATGATTTAGTTAATGATCCAAATTTCCATATTCCTGAACAAAGCTCTTCTAATTTAGAAATAATCAAATGTATATCAAAACTTGGTATTAAGGATGCAATAGTAAATAATGAAGCTTTTTATTACTGTGCCTCAGTTGCAGTGGTGGCAGTTTCTATGGTTTTTGTAACAGCATTCTATGGCATTAAAGCTGTTGGTAGTAATATCTCAGGAATTTTGAATAAATTTATAAAAAAAGGAAAAAATGATAATATTATTGATGTCAATGTTTTCCAAAAAAAAGATGTTAATAAATATGAAAATAATTTAAGTACATCAAATAGGATTTTAAGTAACCCACCAAAAAAAACAGGAAACAACATTAATAATGAAGATGATAACATAAATACTGGAAATATCATAGAAAACAAGGATATTGCTTTTAATTATCAAAGAAATAGCACAATAGATAATGAAAATAATAGTAAATTAGATGATAATAATAATATACTTAATATTAATTATAATTATAAGGCCGAATATTTACCTCTTCAATATAACTTTAAATATTTTAAATCCAGCGATAAAGGTGTTATTAAAAAAATAGAAAGAAGTAAACTTCCATTTAAAGTAAATCCAAATACAAAATATCTTATAGAAAAAAAAAATGGAGTAATATATAATGAAAATTATTTAAATGGGCCATTTTTATCAAGCCAAAATATAATAGAAATAATTGATAAAGAAAACGAGGAAATTATAATTAAAAATAATAATGATTCAAAAAGTATAAGAAATATTGATAATGAGAGCAAAAGTCCCACAAAAAATAATGAATCACAAAAGAAAAGGAATTTAGTAAATAATAAGTTGAATTTAAACATGAATATGAGTAGCTATAAAAAAAATCAAGGAAAAGAAGGAAATGAAAAAGATTTTATAAATATTAAAAAGATAAAATTAGGCAAAAATGATAATAATACTGCAGATAATGACTATGAAGAAGAAAAGGATGACAAACCAGATGATAATGCAGGTTTATATACTTTAATTAAAAGAGAACAAATTTTATTGAGGGTGAGCTATAAGAAATATTTATCCAAAGAACATAAAAATATTTTGTCAATATTTTTAGCAGAAATTTTAGATAAAGTATATTTGGTGAAAATTTGTCTTTTTTTGAAAAAATATGAAATTTTTGGTGTGCATCTTACTCTATATTTATTCTGCCATCTTCTATTACTTACTTTATCATGCTCATTTTTCACTATTGGTACTATCAAAAAAATATGGGAACAAGATGGTTACCCAGGAATTCAATTTTATTTGCTTTATGGACTTATTTCTAATATTGCAGTATGGGTTATTTATAAAATATTCTTGTGTCTATTAGATATGCAAGATAAAATAAAAGAATTAGTAGAATTACAAAACAAAAACAATGACCTAAGTAATAATGGAGAAGAAAATATTAATGAAATGAATAATGAAAATATCCAAAATAAATTAAATGAAGTTATGAAAAATTTGAAATGCAAGATTATTATATTTTATTGCATTATATTTGTATTTATTATTTTGTTCACAATTTATCTGGTTTCATTTTTCTCAATTTATACAGGAACCAAATCCCTTGTTTTAGAAGCTTACATTATTAGCATAATTGAAATTCTTTTGATAAAGTTAGTTTATGGAATTTGTCTTGCTTCTCTCAGAATTGCTAGTGAAGGAAACGAATTAAAATGTCTCTATAAACTTGTTTATATCCTTGATAAATATCTTTCCTAATTTTATTTGTATAAAAGTATTATTATTTCTCTTTATTATTAATTATTAAACTATTTTTATGATGCAAAATTTAAAAAAACAACATATTAAAAACTAAAAACAACCGTAGATCATTCAATATAAAATGAATGGATTTTAAAATATCAATTAGAGTCCTATGTCTAATAATATAATCCTAAATTTTAAAATAATTTAAATTCTTTC
>JAJJKM010003861.1:0-10162 GCA_023805625.1 Epidinium cattanei
AAAAATAGTTTTAAAATCGATAGATGGAATTCAAAAAGAAAAAGAATTAAAAATTGAAGGTTAAGAAATATCAAAGTATGGTAATAATCAATTTTTTCAATTAGATAATTGTCATAAATCTTTTAATTTAAATGAAAATGAAGAAAATAAAAATAAAAAATGAAATACAATCCAAAAAGAAGAGAAAAAACAAAAATTATGAAAACATAATTTTCTCGGCAATCAAAGCCCAATATACATTCCAAATTTTTTCACTTAAGCAAATCCTCATCAATTTCAAAAAGATCAAATTAATGATATTTTGCAATATATGTATATAATATTTTTAAACAATATTCTTCATCTCTGGAATCTGATGACCCTGAAAATAAAGTAAAAAATTAAAGTTGGAATAGTGATATTGAATCATATGTTGAAAAATGATTTTCCTAGGAGGAAACTACTCGAGAACATATTGTATTTACAGGCTCAGTTCCCTCCCAAAAAAATTATGAAAGGTTAAGGTATTTCACCCAAAGAATTTCATCTTTTGAACCCTTAGGAAGGTTAAATATTAAATATTAATAAAAATTATATATTTGAATAAACTCTTTTTTAATAATATTTTCTATATGATCTATTTGATTTATTAATTCGCAGTTCTTCTGATATACGGTAAACATCAAGGCTAGTCCACCCCAGATAAGTCCCCCCAAAATTTTGCTCTCTATTTTCAAAATTATCATAATTCTATTTTTATACTAAATCCTATAAAACTCCCTAATGCTACAAGTTAAGTCCCCCTTACAAAATTCAAAAAAATGCTCTCAGGGGGACTTACCTTGACGTTTAAGGTATATTTTTTTATTTACTTACTAAAAAACAAGCAGTGGATTATTTTTTCTTCTATAATTTAATTCAAAAATCTATTATTTTATTATTTAAAAAATAATTGAAATGATGACAATATATTTTAACTTCATTCATTAAATTTTATTAGATCAATAAACATATCTGAAAGTTATATTTAAATGAATATATAAGAATAATAATAAGAATATTTGATGCATCCTTTTATTTGCTCTAAATTTTGAATATCTTTTCAACCACTACATTTTGATAATTATAGTACCGTAAACCTCACAATAGTGCCCCCCCGGAATAGTCCCCCCCCATTTTTTTCTCCTCACATTCTATAAGAAATTTCGGAATAGTCCCCCCCCTCAAAATAATCATCCTAAAAATTGGTGTTTTTCTGGTATTTATATTTCCGTATATTGGAAAATAAATTATATATATTTTAATATTGTCTCGGAATTGTCCCCCCCCTCAAATTTTTTGACTTGCATTGTAGCCGGGGAGGGGAACTATTGTGAGGTTTACAGTAATTGAATTTTTATTTTTTTTCTTAAAATATTTTTTTTATTTAAATTCTATAGAAATTTATTAAATAATTTATTTCATATTAAAATGAAAAAATTAAACTAAAAGTATGCCAAACAGAAAGCCAGAAATTAAACAAACTATAAATAAAAATGAAAGTAATTATTTTATTTTTATTATATATTTTAATTTTATTGTTATCAACTGAGTTAATTTGGAAATTTAAAAAATTTTAAAGATAAATAAAAAAATAAATACCAAGATTATCTTGGGATTTAGTATCAAATAATTCGTCTCTTTTGGTTTAATCTCCTAATACATTGGACATTTTTTATTTTTTATGCCACATATCTATTATTAAATAAATTATATTATATAAAATGGTAAAAAATTTGAGTAAGCCTAAAAATAAAGGCTCAGCAATCCAATTTTTAATTCTCAAGGAACTATCAAATTCTGAAATAAGTAAAACTTTTACAGTCCCCAAAACAATGTTTATATATTACAGAAAAAAACGTATAGAATCAGAGGAAAAAGAAAATCAAAATCACCCAAATGTGTTTCAAGCAAAAAATCAGCCAAATGCCTGGGGGATGATTGCAAACAAAATAAATGAAAAATTAGAAAAAAATTTATTTTAGTTAAAAATTTGGAAAAATTAATATATCAAAAAGAGAAGTCAATTGAATTTCAAAAAAATTCAGAAAACCTATTAAAATATAAAAAGTTTTTTTACAAAATAGGAAAAATAAAAGAATTAAATTTTGTCAAAAAAATTTAAATATGGGTATTGAGGGGAAAAATATTTTATTTTACTGATGAAACAAAATCAGATATATCCCCATACACATCATGGGAATTAATCTAATTAAATCCAAAAAAAAAGAGTTGAAAGGAGAGAAAAAGTATTTGAATTGAAAAATGGTCCTCAACAAAAATATGAAAGATCTATCATTTGGCTGGGAATGTCTTGTCTAATGTGATTAAATATTATTAAATGGTTAAAAAAATTTTAGAAAGGTTAAATAATTCAAATACATTAATATACTGTTTTTGTTTTGCATATTTAGTATATTTTAGCCTTTTCTTTTTATTTCTTTTTTGTCAACTTCAGCATATAGTTCAAGAATTTTAACATTTATCTTTAAACTTTTTTCATTGAAAATCTCATTATCTTTAAAAATAAAATTTCTTTTGGTATATATTATTTATTTTTATGTGATTTTGATAACTTGGCTCCTCAATTAATTTAATTTTGTGTATATTTAGATTAATCATTTCACTTTTCTCCAAATATTAAAATAATTATCTAAGCTATTTATTGAAAAAATATGTCTACATTTTGTTTTTTTAAAACAAAGCATTATCATCAAATTAACATAAATAAAAAAATCTGCAATGAAAAGTTTCATATTTGATTACATATTCTACAAACACTAGGAAATCTTTCTCCACTTAATTCTTATTGTCAATAGCCACTTTTATTTTTTTCACATCTTTTATCATAAAGTTCGTATTTGTTCATTACATTTTTTTTTCATTTACTGTGTTTAAAATGAATTTGCATTTTTCTTCACATTCAACACATTTTCTAAAAAGCTATAGACAGTTATCATCAAAATATCATTGAGGACAAATATTTGCATATAAGCATTAGGCTGAACATTTTTGTTCAAACAAATTTAAACAAGTTAATATTTTACACATTTTTATTGACATTTTATATGAAGAGCTCCTTAAATACATTTTCCACATGCTCCTGAACAATTATATCCAAATTCTAATATTTTTTATTTTTTTTTTCACAAATAATTTTATACACCCCATTTTGGTAAACTTCCCGTTTATTCGTTAAATTGTTTCAATGAAAAAAATTCCTTTTTAGAAAAAATCCCCGTTTATTGGTTATCCGTTTATTTCCTTAATTACAGTATATTTATTTTTTCAAATTCATCATATTTTCCCAGGCCATACTAATTTATTTTTCAAATTTTTTTCTTTCTTATTTACTAGGTCAAAAACCTTTTCATTTCCTTCCTTTAACCCTATTTTTTTTGTCAATCTATTTGACTCCCCTATGGTATATGGGGCAATGTCAATTTTACAATCCTCTTTAAAAAATAGTTTTTACTCTTCATTCCTTTTTTACTATTTCTTGAAAAAATTTTAATTTTTTTTGTTTTCTTCGATACTATAAAAAACTTTTTATATTTTCTTTAGTTTTCCTTAGTTTTTTTAAAATTAGATTAACTTCTCTTTTTTATATTGCTATTTTTTTCCATTTTTATCTAAAAAATTTTTTTTTCTGTATTTCATTTATTTTATTTGAAATTATCCACTGATATTTGACTCGTTGTTTTGTTTTAGCCCAATCTTATTATTTCATTAATGGGCAATTTAGACTTTCTTTTTGACTCTTATTCAACTAGTATGCCATAGTTTTGGGGACTAATATATACCATTTCCATATTTGGTTTCCCATGGAGCATGAGGTTTTGAAGTGAAGTTCCTTTATTTGTTTGTTTAAGTATATTAGTTTTCACAATTTTTTATATATTAAATCTTTATTAATTAATAAAATATGATGAAAATAAATGCCCCTTTATATATAAAAAATAAAATGTCCAATGGGGATAGGAAAAAAAAGGATTTTTTGGATAAGTAAATTAGCCCAAAGAGGGAAATCATTTGGTATATAAATCCCAAAGGTAATCTTGGCTTTTATTTTTTTATTTATCTTTAAAATTTTTTAAATTTCTAATTTTGCACGAGGGGTGAAAATAAATGTCCCTCATTATAATTGATTTATAAAAAAATATTAATATAATTTTACAAATGTAATTATGAAAGTTAATAGAGATAATACTTATTAATTTTTAATAATTGTCTTTTTTTAGTTTTTATAATATAATATAGAATATTCCACTTATATGACTGGAATTTTAAGTAATAATAATCTATTCTCCAAATTCATTGAAGGGCATGGGCATTCCTAAGGGAAAAAAATGGATAAATCATATTATTTTTGATGAAAAAGATTTCACTTTCTACTGACGACCTGATTTAGACTGAGATAGCTGTGGAGATTTTCAATTATTGGATTAAATTTATCATGGCATCCAGATTTTCAACTCAAAAGTATATCTTTTCCATTATCAATTGGAAGAATGCAAAGCTTACCTACCATGCCAAAATCCCCTATTGATATTCTTTTAATTTTTTATAAAATTAATCTAAAAAGAATAAAAAAAAATAGAATTTTAATTTTTTCTATTTTAAGATAACAATAATTTAATTTCAATTATCTATTGTAATTCTAGGATAATTTTCATCTACAAATTTTCCCTTTGTAATAGGCCCAATATTTTTAAGATATTTATATAGAGATTTTCTTATTATTCCAAAATCTTTTTTATTTCTTAATTCAGTATACCATTTTCTTACTTTTCCCATTTCACTTCCACCATTTGCTAAGAAATCACTTGTACATATTTTATATGTTTTTTGGGGTTCCAAAGGCTTTTCTTCAAATCCATCCCATAATAATATATTCTTCATAGTATAAACTTTATTTAAGTAATTAAAAGTTTGTAAAGATCCAGAATTAGGATATAAAGTATTACCTGCTAAATTTTGAAACATATGATATACTTCTTTTCCAGTCATTTCAAATCTAGTCCATGTATTATTAAATGGAAACATTCTAAATAAATCTATTTCATTAATAGATCCTTTATACCATGTTGATCTAATTCCACCTAAATTTAAAAAACAAATATCAGAATCTGTTATAATTTTTCCAACATCAGTAACAAAATTAGTTAATAAGGTTTCTTTAGCATCATCAAGATACATTTCATCTTTTGTTTCACAAAGTTCATTTTCTAATTTTTTATCTATTATATCACTCCAAAATTTAAAATCATTAGAAATATCTTCATCAATAGTTAATAAATGATCATGGAATTTAAAATTATCCATAGTTAATGAATCTTCATGTTTATGTGCACAATTTTTTGAATTTGGCCATATTTTTTCACAAACAGGAATAGGGCCTTCAATTACAATTTTATTAGATTGTAAAGTAACACTATCATCTTTATTTACTCTAAATGGTAAATACATTACATTAAAATAATCAGCTCCAGAACTTTCAATAATAGGTATTCCTGAAATCCAATGATGAACAATATCATGAACATGTCCAGCTATTACTCCATCTATTTGAATATTTTCATCATTTTTAATTTGCTCAAGAAATTTCATAATTTGTTGTGTTTCTAAACATTCTCTTTGTTGGGTATTAATATCTCTCATTTGTAATTTCATTTTTTCTTCATTTTCATTTTCACATTTTGGACCAAAATGAGTTAATAATAAAACTGCATCAACTTTTTCTGTAGTTCTTAAATAATTTTCCCTTTTTTTGTTGTTTCATAATAATCTTCAAATGTTAAACTAGAAATATCACCTGATGTTTTTGAAGCACTCTCATTTGAAGCTAAACCAATTACTCCTATTTTAATATTTTCTTTTGTTGTTAATTTATATACTTCATAAGGCTTTACATTTTTCCATTCTTCATAAAGATATTTATCACTTTTATTATCTTTAACATTAGCAGCTAATACTGGATAATCTTGTTGTTCTATATACTGTAATCCTCAGTGCTAAGTCCGGATGAGGTCTATGTCCGGACCAGAATATTTTACACTATAATCATTGAAAAAAAATACCTTTAATTTTTTGATAATTTTTGAAAAATTTTAAAAAAAAAATTTCTTATCCTCGGGGATAAGTCCGGAATTACCCCTGGGGAATACAGTATTTTTTTAATTTATCTAATCCATAATCAAAATCATGATTTCCTAATCCTATTGCATCTAAACCAACTTTATTAAAATAATCTTTCATAATATTACAATCACTTAACATACATTCCATAGTACCTTGAAATTGATCTCCAGCATCAAGCCATAATATCTGACTTTCCCATTGTTGCTTTAATATCTTTGCATATGAATATAAATTTATAGCTCCTCCATTTTTATATTTTTTATTATTTGGATCTGAAAATTGAGTTGGGAATATTTGACCATGAAAATCATTTGTACCTAAAATTGCAATACGAACTAATTTATCTGAACTATCTTTTTCTGGATATTTATAATCACTTAAATTTATTATATCACAAATTCCAAATAATAATAAATTTGATAAAAGCAAAATAGATATGGATTGATTTTTATACATTTTATAAATATAATAATTAATTAAATATTTATTATTTATTAATTGCTTTTAAATATTTTACTTTTCAAAAAGGTAGATAGGGAAATTGATTTTTGAATATTCCCCATTATATACACAATATTTTTTAATTATAATAAAGGTGGGATTGGGGAAGGGAGTTCCACCCAGTCCAAAATTCATAAATTATTTTGCTAAAATTAAAAAGAACAAATAATATTATTTAAAAACTTAAAATTAATAAAAAAATAAATTATATATTACTCACCTTTTTTAACCTTTCTAAGGCTATTTTGAGGGGAAAATTATCTAGGAAATACAATGTCTTATCTAAATGGGATCAGGAAGTAAAAAAGTACAACTGATCTGGACGTTAGGAAAAATCCAAGGTAGGTACCTGGAAAAATATAAGAGAAAAGTAGGAATAAAAAATATTTTTTAATGAGAGTTTTGCCCAAGGTACCTAACCTTGATATAATTTTTTAACCTCAAGGTACCTATCTTGGATTTTTCCCGACTTCCGGACTCAGGATAAGGGACAAATTTCCCTCCATGTCCCACAAAATGATATTCCTATGGGGAAACTAATAGAGAAAAATTTTTATTTACCGCCCAAGTTCCCTCCCAAAAAAAATTCTATAAAGGTTAATGATGTAAATTTAAAAATATTAATCTTAATATATGATAAAAAAATATCATCTTGAACCCTTATGCTTTATGACAACTTTTTTAAAAAAAGGTAAATAAAAGTCTTTTTTAGGTTATTTTTCCAAAATATTAATAGGTTATTAAGACTATTTTTTTATATAAAATAGAACATGACTGAGCTATCGGGTGTTTTTTGACACCAAGCATTAAGAAAATTGAATTTTAGGTTATGTCTTGGGATGATATTCTTGTTAAAAATTATGATTTTTTGCTCTAGATATGGAATTGGGAAATAAGGTAAATTTAAAGAAATTTGTCCTAGTGAGTTCAACAAAAAATATAATAATAATTCTTTTTTTAACCCTTCTTAGGGGTATTAATAAAGCGATTTAATTGATGAAGTATAATTTAATTTCCCCTTGGAGATATCCTTCCTCGTTCCTAAAGAAAGTTTTTTTAAATATAAAAAAATTATATTCTGATAAAAATTATTAAATAATTTTAAACTTTAATTTTAGTTGTAGTTTCATTATAATAATTGAGTTAAAAAATTCCAAATGACAAGGAAAAATTATTTGTTGTATTAAATCATTTAATTTTTGTAAGTTTTTCTATAATCATTTGAAATTTGATTATAAAATGATTTCAAATTTTTATTAATCAGGTAGTTAATTTAAGTGGTGAAGAACTAAAAATTCATTGTTGTTTTCTTTTCCCAAAAATTGGGGAATTCCTTAATTATTGATTGAAATTATTTATAATTATTTCAATATCATTATATTTTTTATTATAATTTTTTTTACTTCTTTTATTTTTTGTTTTTCTTTCTTCTATAAAATTGTTTTCCTTTGTTGATTCTTTACTTTTATTAGTTTTATTTCTTACTATTTCTTTTTCTCTTGTTTCTGAAGGGTTTTTTTTGTTTTTATAATTTAGATTGTGTTTTCTAAATTAATTGCTCTATTAATCATATTTAGTTCGTCCAAATTGTTAATTTCTTTACGGTAATTTGCTGGTGTTAAGCCCCCTGAAAAATTTTTTTATGGGGGCTTAACAGCCGTGAAAAAAATAGAATAAATTAAGGGAGTTTGGGTTAGCATCAAAAAATAATGAAAATTATTTTTTATTATAATTAGGGTGTCAAAATTTGGGGAACTTAACATCCGGGTGGGCTTAACACTCGCAAATTAGGGTATTTTCTTTTTCCCAAAAATTTTTGAGTAATTATAATGAAATAAACATTTTGAATTTAAAATTTTAAAAATTTAATTCTTCATATTATTAATTTAAATTAATAAAAGAGTTTAATCTGAATTAATAAGTAAGATTAATACTTTACTTCCTTTATCCAAAATTTTATTATTAGACAAGCCAGCAAAAGAAGTTCCATATTCTTTTAAGGCAACAGTTTTAAAATAGTTTCTTATTTCTTCAATATCATTTTTGCTCAACAAAATTTCAATGCCATTTTCATTTTTGCGAATAACTTCTTCACCACAATCTCTAATTTCATTTAAGCCCATATCTTTAATATAATCCTCTTTATAAACAATTTCCATAGCTTTATTTAGTTTAGGATTTTTAACATTATTTTCAATAAAATACGCCAAAGAATCAAAGCATTCATCAAAATCAAAACCGGGGATTAATCCTATTAAATCATTGTTTTTTCTTTTTTCTTCTAATATCTTTTTGGAATCATCTTTAAAATTTCTATGTAAAATTTTATTTGAAACTCTATTGGCAAAAAAATGAAATCTAAAATATTTTCTTAATTTAATTTTTTGAGTTTCATTTAATTTAGAATAATCGTTATTATTCAAATATTTAAAAATATTTTGTAATTTTCCAAATTCATTGGAGGCCAATTTGGCTGAATCATGATATAAATAATCATAATAGAAGTAATTAATACTTTTCTCAATGTCTCTGGATGATTGATACATTTGCATTTGGTGATACATTAATAATTGATTTTTTCTAAGCGGTCAATTTTCTTATTTAATTCTTCGGTTTTTTCTTTTAATTCTTTTCTTAAAGATAAAACAATTTTAGTTAACTCTTCATTTGTTAAAGGTTGGCTATAAGAATCATTACTAGATTTCATGAAATAAATATATTTTTTAAATAATGCCATATTATCACAGAAAAAATCATTCCATTTTCTTAGTTTAAAATATATCTTATTTTAAAATGAATCTACCCAAACATTTTTTTTTATAAATGGTAACTTTATTCCAACGAATTCTATAAATGTTTCAGATTGAGGGCTAGACTTATTCTGGCCAGCTAAATTAATGTTTTTAGTGTTTAAATAATTAGAGTTGCTCTTGATTGATGGGTCTTTATTTATTTCATTTTGGAGACTAGAATTTCCTTATTTGATAAATTATAAAAATCAAAAATGTTTTTCAGAGAAAAAAATTTATCATTAAATTTTCAAACAAAAAATATTTTTTTATGAAAAATATATCTTTCAAAAATAAGAGATTGAAAAAATTATTATACCTCCCTCTTTCAAAAATAAATAAATTTTAAATTGTATGGAGCTAGTTAATTTATCCTATAAGGTATTTTTATCTGATAAATTGTGAGGTGTTAGGGCTTGGGAATTGGATTGATTCTTATTTGATAAATCATTTATTGTTTCGGGCAAAGAATTTAAATTAATTTTATTAGATAATTTATCTATAGATTCTCCATTAATATTTTGGGCTTTATTATTATTAATTAAATTATTATTTATTGACCAAACTCCCCCATCTAAAATGAAACCCAAAACTTCTGATGATATAAGAGAAATAAATAATAATATCAAAGATAAAGAAAATTATTCAGAATTTAGTATCAAATCAGTGTCAATAAATAATAATTTAATTAATAATAATAAAGCCCAAAATAT
>JAJJKM010003862.1:0-10161 GCA_023805625.1 Epidinium cattanei
TGGTTCACTACTTTGTAATAGAGGTATAGCTAAATTCAAGAATGAATTTCTATATTCTTCAATATTTGAATTTTTGGCAATTTTAACTAATTCTACAGACTGTAAAGCTGCAATAGAAGATGTAGTTGTAGCCAAGGCGGGTATAATTCTTCCAGCTTTTATTTTTACAGTTATCCAATCCATTATATCCAATTTATAATTTCTGCATCTTAAGGCACTCATTGCATACATGATATCTATTTGGAAATTAGTATCATCATCTTTTTCAAATTCTACAGAGGTTAAAGGTTTCATTTTATTAAATCCTAATTTTTCATCTTTTACTAAATTTATTAATTCCTTATTATATAAACTTTCTTCTTTTTCTTTATTTTCATTTTTATCTTCTAATTTATCTTTTTCTTTATTTTTATCTTGATTTTCAGATGATTCTACTTCGTTTTCTATTTGTTTTGCTTTTTGGTCATTTGGAACAAATTCTTCAACTGTCATATTTTTAGTCTTTGCAATCATATCTTGTTTGCTTTTGGCATCTCTTGGATTATCATAAGGGATTTTAATATTAAACATATTAGCCATAAGACAAGCATAGGCAGAGATGAAATCTGTACATAATTGATCAGATATAGAATAATCTAGGCTTACAGGTGGTCTTTTGGGCAAAGTCCAGAATAATTTTCCATTTTTGTCTTTCTTATCCAAAGGATATGAATACAATAATTGTTTTATGTTCAAAACAAATACTTTATTATATTTATCTCTAGCAATTTTTAAACAATCTTCGAATGTTTTAGGTAATTTTTTCAGCCATTTTATAGTCTTTTTTGTTAATTTTATATCAGTATTTTCTTCTCCATTTTTAGCTTCTTCTATTCTCTTATTAATAGCCTTTGGTAATTGTGTGAATTTTTTTCCAAATTGATCTCTTGCCCATTCCACACAATGGATGGCTTCTTCAGGGAACATTTTTAATGTGCATTGTGGTATATCATTGGAAACTTCGGGATCGCTTTGGGATCCATATGATTCTGTCTTGAAAGGAATGACCACTTGAACATGTCCTTTAGGACCTAAAGTACCACTTTCTAATAAAGGCTTACGATTAGATACGCATCTTGTATCAACATATCTTCTTGCATTTACATTATCTAAAGCATTTGCTACGAAATCTAATGATAAGAAGAATTCATCAGTGAAAATATTTTCTGTTTCTTCACAAACTTTATCTAATTTTGCAAAAATATGGCCATTAAGATTTGGATTCATCTGGATGGCTGCTGCTGCTGCTGTTGAACTTTTAGGTAAACGAAGGTGTTTCTCTCTGAATAAGAATTGTCTTGTTAAATTGGATACTTCTATAATATCTGGGTCAGTGATATAAATACTTCCATTTTTACCAGTTCCTACATTAAGCATAGAGAAATTCTTAATTAATTCACATCCAATAGCACCTGCACCTACAATTAAGCATTTCATATTAATTAATTTATTTAATACTTCTTTTCCTAAAATCACTTGGAGACCATCTAATCTTGAATTATTTTCTTTGAAATTGATTTCTTTTAATGATTCTTCTAATGTCTCTTTATTTTTAATATCAATATCAGGAATTAATTCTAAACAATCTTGATATATAATTTGATTAACAGGAGAATATTTATTAGTGATTGCCTTTATGACTTCTTGAGCTGCGAATCCTCCGAAATAAGCACATAATGGAGAGAATTGAACCATATGAGTGAATATTATTTTATGAAGTAATTTCTTTTGTGATTCATTTAATTCTATTTTATTTCCAGATGTTATTTTATTAACATATTCCATTATTGATTTTAATTGGTTATAATCCCATGGATTAGTAGTTATTTTATTATTAGTAAAAGATTTCTTTTCTCTTAAATAATTATTTATTGCAGTGAATGCTAAATTTATAACAAATCCATTTGATATTTTAGCAAAATCACTTACAGCCATATTTTGATCAATTAATTTGGAATGTTTTTCTTCAGTGAATGAATCAAAGCATTCTTTGATGGGTAAGAATTTCATTTTTTTTTGTGTCTTAATTTGTTTGACTATACCATTTCTTAAATATGGATTTTTTATATCTTTTAATTCCCCAATAATTTCAAATTTATCTTTTGACAAAGATTTAACAGTAAATTGCTTTTTATTTATGCCATCTAATCCAACAACTTCAATGACCTCAACTAAATCATTATCACTGAAATCATGTCTTAATCCTTCTAATACAGTTACTTCAGCGCATTTCTCATCTTTTATTTTTATATCTTTTACCATTATTTCCTTAGGATCTTCTCCATCTTTATCATTTACAATGAATTCTTCACCGAAGTCATTTATTATTCTTCCAGCAGCACCATATATATCACATAATATTAAAAATATTTTATTTTCTCTGCAGAATTTATCAATTAAAACAGCAGTTTCATAATTACACTCGGTCAATACTATAACATTATATTTTTTCAAAACTTCCATACTTTTTACATCACTAGGTAAATTGTCTGTACAAGAAGAAACTTTAACATAATAATTCAAATTCTGTAATTTTTTTATGCAGCTTTCGGCCCTATTTTTTCCTATATCAGTTTCCTTTAAATAAAACTGTGAAGACAAATCATAAAATGTTGTTATTTTATTATCTTGCAAAACTAATTCTTTGCATCCTGATAGAACTAAATTTTTAGCAATTTCAATACCTAATCCCCCTGCTCCATATACTAATATAGTACTGTTAGCCTGTCTCCTAACTGCCTCGATACCCATGGCTCCGATGTATCTACTCCATCTATCTTTTACTGTATCATCATTTAAATTCATTTGTTTTTGTTCTTTTTTATTATCATTATTATCATCATAGCTCATATCTACTTTGTCTAAATTTTCAAATTTCATTTTTTCTTCCTTTTTCTTTGTTTCTATTTTTTCATCATCTGCTTTCTTCTTTAAATCTTGTGGTAAAGGTAAATCATATAATACAGATTCTAATTCATAATATATTTCTTCTAACATTCTTGTATACTCTCCAGTTTTACTGAATTTATTTGCCCAAGTTGAATTATGATCTAAACTATATGAAGAATATTTAGCAGTAGCTGTTTTACTTCTATCAATCCATCCTCTAACTTCTTTCAATATTTGTTCTTTTTTTAAATAAAAGTGTCTTCTAATAACTTCTTCAAAACCTTGAGAAGGTTTTTTAATTTGCTCAATCATAGCATATTTAATATTGGCATATCTTACTATATTTGAATATGCCTCGTTTTTGGCTTCTCCGCTTGGAGTTCCCATTTCGCTTTCACATGAAGGCTCATTGAAATAAACTAAGTCACTCATAATTATTGATTGAATACTGATTAATACTTGCAAAAGTGTAGAAATTTTTGGATCCCAATTTTCTGTTGATTGACCTCTCCAAGTACCCAACAAACTAAGACAAACTTTTCCGTTAGCATAAAGATTAGGGTTGAACCTAGTAGTTCCCCCTCCAGTTGTCATCAAAGTGACTTTTGGTGGTGAGATTGGATATTGGTTATCGAAAAATACATCAAATTGGAATGCTCCATTTGAATATGGGGTTCCTTCACTACCTATAATTAAAACTTTCATATAGTCCATATTATCTTTATCAACACGGACATATATTGAATTTGTACTTTCACAAGGTAAAGCTCTTGGCAAATCAGCGAATTCTTGGGCTAATCTAATTGCTTTTGCAGGAGTTGGTTCTCCGGAAGAATTAGATGAATAATAATGAACTAAATTGCCATTAGCATTCTTCATAGACATGTAGTCAAAGGCTAAATCTCTTAATAGTAATGGATAACTTTTTTCTACTGGTAATTTTAATATTTCAGTATAATTTTTTCCATGTTCTGAACTGCTTTGGTATAATTGTATATTTTTAGAAACTATATTATATGAATTTATGATTTCTGTTGCTAATTTTTCTTCAGTTGATTTTTCTTTTTTTGAATTTTGTTTTAAGCAATTCATGAATATTGTGGCTCCGTCATATAATAAAGATAATAAGCTAAACACACTTTGAGTCTGAATTGGTTTATAATCTTTACTAATTTCTAACAAAAGAGGAATCAAACTGTGATTTTTAGAAAGAACTACAGTTAATTTGAGGTAAGTCATATATAATTCTGAGTCTTTTGATAATTCTAGTAAAGTACCTCCACGATAAGCACTTTCTAAACATGGCAATATGGGACTTTCCAAAAATACTTTCATTAGGTTTTCATTCATTTCGAAATTTGGAGTATTAAAGAAGTTTATTAATAATTTTATAATGCAAACAACTTGAGAAGAATTTGTTTTTTTGCCTTCTAAATATTGATTAACATCCCATGATTGATTATCTCCAGTTCTATCGCTACCATATCCGACACCTTTTGTTCTTTTTTTATTATTATTATTTTCATTTTTCTTTTTTTCTTCTCTTTCTTTTTCTTTTTCCTTCTCTTTTTCTTCTTCTTCTTTTTCTTCCTGTTCAGTTTTTGGTTCAAACTTTCTTGGCTTTTCATGTGCCAAGTTTTCAAGTCTTTCCAAAATGTTTGCAAAAATGCCATTTTCAATGGCAATTTGTCTTAATTTATTACTTTTATTTTCAACAAATGAATTATCTAATATTTCTAATATATATTTAGAAGCTTCTATTCCTATATCTTTAATGCTTGATTTATTGTCATATATTCCACATAACAAATTAAATAATATATTGAAGCATTTTTGGTGTCTTATTAACGAACTGAAAAATGAGGGGAGCTGGCTGAACTTATCGACGTTGTCTATCCATTTTAGCCAAAACTCTTGTACGGATTTGTTTTTCCATGATTTTATTGAGGATTTTAATACTGAAATTATTTCGTTAATACCACCCAAGTTTTCAAATTCTTGTAATACTGGTAAGTTTGGCTCATAATCATTGACACTGTATGATATTTTATTATCAAAGTCTACATTTGGTTGTATTTCTCCGTTCATTATTTTTGTTCTAAAATCTTTTAAGGATTGTATATCAAAGTAAATATCAACCATGTTTGAGTCTGGATATTTTTCAATTTCGCCTATATTTTCATCATCATTTATTACTTTTCCATTTTTTAGATTTTTGAAAGGAATTAAACTTGAATAAAACATTTCTTTCAATTGCTTCATTTTTATATTTGATGGAATTTCAAATATAGGGTTGTCTCTTGTTAAACAGAATGGATGGGCCTGATGATAATATTTATTTTGTTTTACATATTCTATATTTAAACTTCCTATTTCATCAATATATTTAAATGGAATAATTTTATTGTTAGCATAATTATTAAATATGAAATTATTATTAGTTTCAGCAACTTCTACTTTTTTGCCAATATATACTTCATATTCTGAAATATTATTTAAATAGTAAAAGTCGTCCATTCCCTGCTTTTTAAAGATATTTAAATTTTCAATATATGGATTTATATTACTACTTTTTGGATCAATCATATATAAATTAATTATATCCATAATATTCATAATAATAGAATCTTCTTCAATAGTTACTGTACCTAGTTCATATTCCTTGAAATTGACATAATCCATCTCAGATTTAAAGCTGGCAGTTATATGATTTTTTTCATTAATTTGGCAAATCATATTTTGGGCGTTATATGGCATAATTAAACTTTCATCACTTTCATCCAAGTTTTGTGAAAATGTGATAGAAGGGAACACTCCATTATAAAAGAAAAATGTAATACACTTATTATGCTTTTCCAATTTAGAAGGATACAAAATAATTAAAAATGGACCTTGATTTGATACATTGCTAGTAAGCTTAGCTCTTAATTTATCACTGGTTAATCCTTTTGAACTTAAAACCTTTTTGAAAGTCATTTGTGGGAATTTTTGACCTTTTTTATATTCAAAAGAAGTGAATAATTTTGTAAATTCATTTTGATATTCTTCGCTTAGGTCACTTTCAGGTATTATTGATTTTTGGCTTTGATCAACATCTTTTTTGTTTAAATTTGCTAAATTATTTGTCATATATAACTTATTATATAAATCTGTTTTATTTGAGGTAATTTCTAATTTTTGATCATTCTGATTTTGATGGAAAACATATTCTAACAAACTTTTTTTCTTTTTTTCACTCAAGTTCACATTAACAGTAATGCAGTTTTCCTTTTTATTTGATTTATTTTTATTTTCTTCTAATTCCATATTTTCACTGTTTGATTCTAAGTTGATATAAGAACAATAATTACTTTTTATTTTTTCGTTCATAGGATGCACACAGACATAAGTAACTTTTTCTATACTTAGCAAAGGTATAAGAACATTATTCGCATATTCTTTATCTATTTTTTGTTTACAAATATTTAAATCTTTAATGAGTATACTTGCTAATTTTTTATAGCAATCGCTATTGCCAGAAATGCAATTTCTCAACAATAATACTATATTTTTTAAAAATGTTGAATTGTTATTAATTAAAATTGAGTCGATTTTTTCATTTTTTGTTTTAATGCTTTCAAATAATTTGAAATCATAGTCATTTTTTCTTATAAAACTAGTAAAATCAGAATTGTAACTCATATTTTTTAGCATTTCTACCATGAATAGCATGTTTCTCCCGCGGATGCCGGAATTGATTTCGTCTATGACTAAATCACAGAAATATTTAGCTGCGTTATTTTCTATGAATACTTTCTCGAATCTTAAATTATTAGAAACAAGGAAAGATAATAATTCTGTATAATCATATGAGTAACTATTATTATATAAATCAGTTAATGTTTTAAGTGAATTATTTGGATGATAAAAGTTGCTTGAATTTGCTTCTTTTTCATTTAGAATAATTTTATCATGAGGCAATAAAATAATAGTGATTAAATTTATAAGTTCCTTTTTAATTTGTTTATACTTATAAAGATTGAGTATGATATTTCTGACTTTATCCAAGTCGATATTTATTTTAATTTTATCAATATAAGGAGATAAAAGAAGTCCATTTAATACTAGGCAGAAGTATTCAATGAAATATCCTATATTTTCTAACTTATTTTTTTCTTCACAATTTTTGATTTCTTTAAATAAAAATTGGCAATATTTATTTATTCTCTTATCTACATATTCTGGATTGTTTTTCATAATTTCAACAGCAAATTTGGCATATATTTGTCCATGTTCGATATTTAATAAACGGTGCAAAAGCCATTCTCCTAATTCGTAATTATATTTTGAGGCATTTATCATAATTTTTGATAATATTGATACATATTTATTAATATTTGGCTCAAAAGTATTATATATTTGTTTTATATTTTCAAATATACTTTTATCTTTAGCTATATATCTTAAAGTTTCAGTAAATTCATTTGTGAATATAGTACTTATTATTTTGATGCTAATATTTTTTTCTTTTTCGCCTATATAATCCAAAACTTTTATTTGATTTACACATTTAACACCTATCAAAGAAACACAATTTATTCCTATTAATAATTTATTATTATTTATATCACTTGTATGTGTATTTTTATTAGATAATAAAACTGGTCTTCTAATTATAAATCTGAAATATTGTGCATAACATTTTATAATTTGATTCAAATAGTTTTCTATGTAATTATCATCATCTTTAATTAATTCTGGTCTATTGCTATAAAAATTGAATCCATAAGCAATAACTGCTCTTTCATTATATTGTTCATCTTTTATTCTTTCTAATTTAACACAGACATCTAATTTATTCAGAGAAGAACCACATTCCATATAAATTTCAGGGAATACTTCAGTCAATTTTATATTTTGTGAAAATGTGATCAAAACTTCTTTTAAGTCTATAGGATAATTTAGTTGATAGTCTATAGTTTCTTCATAATATTGATTATCTTTCATATCTCTTGTTATAATATATCCATTTGTTGGTTTCTTTTTCACTGACCAATTATATGTATTTCCGGGAATAATTAAACCTTTTGGCTCATAAATATTTAATCTTTTTGTTGTCGCAAATTCTTCTGATTTATATGAGGATAAATCTCCTTCATAAGTTGATGAATCAATTTCTTCATTTTTAAATTTGTTAATTTTTTTTTCAATAAATGAACTATCATAAAAAGGATTATTCTTATTTTTATCAAAAAATAATGTATTTTTTTTAATGGAAAGGAATTTGTTCAAAAAGTCTATATCTTTTTGTTTTTGGTCCAATTTTACAGTTGTCACATTTTCATTTGTTTCTACCATTTTTAGTAATTCTTCATTTATTTCATCATTTCCTTCTTTATTTTCTTCACTTTCCTCCTCGGAGTCGCTTTCAATTTGGTTCACTCCTCCTATAGTATTTTCATTTTTTTTCTCTTTTTTTTCTTTTTTTTCCTTTTTTACTTCTTTTTTACTTTTTTGATTACTATTGACATTTATTCTATTAATTAAAAACTTGAATCCCCCTAATTCAAAAGCGAAATATTTTGTAATTTCATCATTGACCAATAATACATTTAATAATATGCATAAAGCTTGGAATAATTTGGTAATTATTTTTAATCCTTTTTTATATGAAATATTTGCTTTTTTGATTTTGTCATAAGTAATATCTTCTACTGATTTAACTATGTCCATTATATTTTTTAAACAGCCTTTTATTAATGATTTCTTTTCTACACAATCGTTAATAATTTTATTGACATGTTCTCTGATTTTAACCAAATTAGATAAAACAGGAGGTAAATTGCTTTTTTCTTTCACATTATTAAATATCAAAAATATTAAATAATTTTTTAAGGCTTTATGAAAATCTGGTTGTGATATTTCTTCTTCTTTTAATTTAGCGAAAAGCATTTTTATATACATTTCCAAAATAAACAATATATATTCCATTAAAGTACTTCTTTTATATATTATTTTATTTCCGCATTCAGCTTCACCAAATGATGAATAATTTAATTTTAGCAATAAAAATTGGCTTGATAAAATAAATAATTCTTTTATTAAAGCTAAGTTATTTGCATTATCACTAATATTAATGAAATTTTGACAATTTATTTTTATCTCATTTTTGCTATGGTAGCTGGAGTAGTTTCCATATATGATAATTTCTAATAAATTATTCAGGAAATCAAGTAAATGATTTTCTTTATCACCATTCAAATTATTTTTCATTATATGCACAATTACTTTTAGTATTTGAACAGAGATATCTTCAGTTAATTTATATTCATTCTTTTGATATAATGCTAAGAACAATTTAGTTAATTTTGTGTATAATAAAATTTGTAATTCATTGTCCAATTTTAAATAACAATCTATTACCAAAGTTATGAAATTTTTATTATAAAACATCATTTCCAAAGTTCCCTTTTCTAATAAATTTGTCAAATATTTCCAGAAATTGTTAATATTTGAATATCCAATTTTTCTATTGTCTTTAAATAAAGAAGAAATTTTAATAAATCCTTCTATTATTTGATTATTTTGCTTCTTTATTAATAGTTGGGATTCTTTATCTTCGGATTGTTTCAAGGTATAACTTGTGTTCAAGAGACTTAAAGAAGATTCAAATTTGTTATCATCTTTTTCTATTAATTTATTTTTGCTCAAAATGTCTATATATTTTAAAATTTTGTCTTGCATCATAATTATTATTTTATCCCCATAGCATATTGGGCTTTGGGGGCTTTCCTCCTCTTTTTTTTCTTCTTTTTTGGGTTCTTCCAATATTATATTTACTGGCAATACATTTGGCAATTTGGTACTGTTGAAATTAATTGGTTTTTTAGTGTCTTCCTTTTTGTATGGTTCCAATAATAGCTGTATAATATTTTCTATTCTGTCTTTAATTTGTTGCTCTTCATTTATAATATATAATAATTCTATAAGGAAATCAATTATTTTTTCGGGTTCTGTATCTTTAATTCTGTCGTATTTATTAGTGAATGAAAGATGATCATTATATAAAGCTAAAATTCTATTTAAAATCAAATTGCTATATTCGCTCCTTATATTTTCTTTTTTTTTTATTATATAATTTATAAATTGGATATAATTTGAAGACATATCTTTTAGATTTAGTAAATCTCTTTGCTCTTTTATTTGTATCTTTTTTGTGATTAACAATATTAAAATTGAAGTTTTATAGAATAT
>JAJJKM010003863.1:0-10150 GCA_023805625.1 Epidinium cattanei
CAAATATGAAGCAAAATTACGATAAAATGTAATATTTTTAAATTATTATTTTATGGATATTGTTATATATATATGAATATATACTATACGTTGGAGAAGAGGGTGGGGAGCATGGGGTTATAATGGATATTATTTTTTAAAATATACAGTATTTTATGTATTCTTACCCCTCTCCTTTACAAAATTTTCACCAAAAGCAGCCAACTGATAAGACTACATAAAATTTTGCTATTTTTTAACTAATCTATAAATTATTAAATTTTTAATGAAATTTTTGATGAAGAAATTGGTGAGAAGACTACTTGAAAAATAAAAAAATTCACTTTTAAAATTTAGCCAAAATTACCTAATGGGTTAGACTATGAAGAGGGTATGAATCCATAAAATATATTATATATTTTAATATGACTAAGAGGCTAATGAGGTGATACTATAAATTTCATTGTCGTGGTATACAAACTGTAGAAATAAAATTAAAAATATTCCACGACAATATAATGGAATATGAGCAAAAAAAAAGTATTTTTTCTCAAATATTCCATGACAATGTTATCACTAGATAATTGAATTTACAGTATTTATTTACTTAATTTAATTAAGGAATATCCGAAATGCTTAGCCTAATATTTAGTTAATAATTATTACTTATAAGCATATAGGTTTAAAAGAACTAAGTATAAATAATTTATTAGACAAAATATCTACCCCTTTGCAAAATTTTTTTTTGAAAAAAAAATATATATAATTTTGGAGTAAATAATCCAAGCCCCCTCTAAAATATTTATTAATTAGGAGCTAGGGGTGGTCGGATAATTTATCTAATATGATACTTCTCTGAGTATTTCATTTAAGCAATTAATGCTCTTATTAAATAGTTCAAATTATAATACTTTGGAAAATATATTTTTCAAATTTTCTAAAAAAAGTTTAAGAGATAAAGAATTTCAAAATAGAGAAAATCCTCTAAATAGTAATAATTTTATATATTTATTTTTTGTTAAAAGAACTATTAAAAATACTAATCTTATTAAATCAAATATAATGGTGAATTTGAGTCTGAAATATAATAAAAATTTTATGGATTATAATATTTTCAAAAATATCGAAAAATTTTTATGTAATAATAGTAAGAAGAGCTATTACGTTCAATTCAAATAATTATCATTATGGATATAAAATACTAAACTCCAGAATTTTATTTTTTTTACCTGAAATTACTTTTTTCTGACTTTAAAAATTATAATACAGTAAACATCACCATAATCCCCCCCCCTGTGAGCAGTTCTTTTTAGAAATTTTGAATGGGGGGATTATGGTGACATAAAATTAAGGGATTTTAGGGTAGTTAGAATAAAAATAGAACAGGCATTTTTTGAAATTTTTGGTATGGGGGGGATTATGGTGAAGTTTATGGTAAAATTAACTCAATGGACATGAAAATGACTTCGAATATGGTATATATTTTATTATATTACAGTAAAACACACAATATTACCCCAAAAAAAAAAGTTTGAGAAAAAAAATTTAGCACCAAATAGTTCCCTCTAAAAAAAATTTAATTCCATTTTTTAATTTAAAATTAAGTACTAAATAGTATCCCCTCCAAAAATAATTTTTGATTTGGGGTACTTTTACATACTTTACAGTATATAATTATTATTAAAAATTTAATTTAATCTATAATATTCTTAAAATTAATGTTGAACCAATAAAAAAAGAAATAATAATTTAATATAAAAATTTTTTCTTTGTTACATATTAGAATATTCAATACTTAGGCCATTTTTTTAGAATATAAACTTTTATCTTTTTTTTAATATTATTTATTTTTTTCTTTTGAAAAAAAGAATAAAGCTATGATTAAAATAAAAAACAAAATATTCTAATTTTAGTAAATTAAATTACCATAATTCAGGAATTAGAGCGCCCCTGACTAGCCTCAAAAAAAGGGGGAGTTATACAAGCCATGAAAAGATTTTTCCAAGGTTCCTACCTACCTTTCAGACTATCAATTTTTTAAAAAATACAGAGCCCTACCTTATGTTTTTATTCTCTTTTTTATCAAATTTAAAATATATATAAAATAGGTTATTTCTTGAGGGAACCCTCTAATTAGTAAATTCCATTTTTTCCAGAGGGGGCTATAATACTTCGGGAGCTCTATTTCCTGTAATATTGTAATTTTTATAATTCAGCATAATTATTATTGTAATTTTAAAATTTTTGGCCTAAAATGTTAGAACTATATGAAAAATATTTAAATATATAAATATTTATTAAAATAAAATAATTTAATATTTATTTTTAATTAAAATAATAATTTTATCTCTTAATTAATGTTTTAGAGCTTTATCTTTTTTTATTTTATAAAAAAGATGAGGATGATTCTGTCCTTGTTCACATTTTTCACAACAATTAAAATTATCGCATTCCAAACATTTATATCTTATTCCAACAATTGGAAACATACCACAATTATTACATCTTATTCCTTCATGCACATAATTATTTTTTGATTTTTTTTGATTTAATTTAGATTGACTAACTATTTTTGAAGTTTCTAATAAAATAGAATTCAATATGTCTTTTTTTGCATCGTCAACATTTGATTCAATTATCTTTTTAATATTGTTTTCAAAATTATTATCTTCACTTTGTTTTTGATATTCCTCAATATTTGAATGTTTCATTGATTCTTCCAAAGCATTTATTTGATTAGAGAATTCATCATTAAAGCATTTTAAATTTAATTCAGAATTGAATATTTCATATTTGTCATTCATTTCCACATTATTTTTATTTTCATTATTAACTATATTATTAACTATATTATCTTTATTGTTGTTTTCAGGTCCAAAAAGACAAAAGCAATTATCACTATCATTTTTCTTAATAACTAGATTTTCATCACTGGCATTATTATTGTTTTGATTTGAAACGCCTTCTTGATTATTTCCTCCATTAATTTTATTACAGTTATTTGCCTTATTTAAGCAGCCATGAATAAACTATATATTATTTAAATTTTCTTTTAATAAAATTTTGGGAAAATTTCAAAGATGAATATATATTTTTTTAATATTGAAAGAGAATTTGAATCTAACCCTCATAAATGAATTGATTAAGATATTATTATTAAGATCATCATCAATTATCTTATTACCATTATTATATTCATTATTATTATTTGATTCATAATTTTCATTCATTGGTTGTGTTTTAGAATCAAATTCTATAATATTATTTTCAATTTTTACGTTCGAATCTAAATCATTATTTTGTTCTTCTTCTGGATTTATATATGAATTATAGGGAGCCAAAATTATACTTTTTGTTTCATCATTTTTCTTCTCCTCCTTATTTTCAATTTCTTTTACTTCTTCAACTTTTACTTCTAGTATCACATCTTCTTTATCCTCTTCTTTATTCTCTTTTTTATCTTCTTCTTTATCTGCTTCTTTAACTTCTTCTTCTTTATCTCCTTCTTTATCTTTATCTTCTTCTTTAACTAATTCTATAACTTCTAGTTTAACTTCTTCTTTATCAGCTTCTTTTTCTTTATCTTCTTCATCAACTTCTGGTTTAGCTTCTTGCAAAATAATTTCCTTCTTATCTGAATCGTATTTGGCCAGTAGTTCGTTGATATATTCTGGATCTTTAAATCTTTTTTTATTTGCATCAATTATATCATTAAACTGGTCTAATATTTCTTCATTTAAATTATCGAGGAAACCTATAGATAGTTTGGGCTCTTCTTGGTTGACGAAATCATCATAAATTTGAGGGATTAATCTTATTCTTTCTTGTTCTTCTTCATCTATGTAAGAAAAATACAAATGTTGAAATAGCTCATCTTTTATTTGAAGAACTTGCTTTAATTTCTCCATTAATTCCTCGTATGAATTCACCTTCGGGATATCAAAATATCCTGAGGCAGAATCAATAGTAATCATTCTTGGTTTTATTTATTTTAATATATTTTAATCATAATATATATAAAAGCAAAGGATAATTTCAAGTTTTGATAAAAATTATTTTAAATAATATAAATTAAAACATTAATAACAATGAAAATTGCTCTAAAGAACACAACCACCAAAAAATTTGATAAAATTCAAATTAAAAATAATATATAAAATTTGTTAAATTCTAACATCTCAGTTTAACCTTCTATAGATAAAAATTATCTTAAAAATGGAAGTAGTGTGCTTATAACAGTATTTTTTCTCATTATTTAATTATTGGAATAATCTCCTTTAATCCCTTAAGTCATGATTTCTTAAAAAATTATCTGATATTCCCAGAAATTATCAGGCTTGATTTATAGCAAAGTATCGCATTTGGTATAAATCCAAAGAAACCTTTATTTTTACTCTATTTATATTAAATTTAAAATAAGAATAAAAATAAGCTCATTTTTCATTCATTTAAAATCCATTATAGATAGAAGATATTATTATTTATTATCTTCTTGTAAATAATAATCTTTTCCTATGATAGAATTCATTTTATATTATCATTTTTATTGCACCTTTCTATATATATTAATAAGAGCATTTAATTTTAAGAAAATAACTCCTTTTATATTCTGAATGATTCTTGTGAATTATTATTAAACAAACTTTTTATAAAATTATAAAATCATTTATTAAATTATACATTCAACTTTTTATCTATGATTTAAATAAGGATAATTTTCAATCAAATTCAAAACTCAAAAATAATCATATAATTGGCTTCTTTTTTAACTTCAGTATTTGCCAAAATTATTGCACCTTCCCTTTACTCTAAAAGGGGGTGCAATAATTTTATGAAATTAAAAAATTGAAAATTGCTCTGAAAAAAGGGGAGTGCAATAATTATATTCATTTATGTAATTAAAAATTTTCTTTGAATTTTTAAAAAAAATTCCAATTTTTTCTTTGAATTTTAATATCTGATTTTCTTAAAAATAGGGGGGTGCAATAATTATGTGACTTTGGAAAAGTAAAATATTTTTTTGAAAGAGAGGGGGTGTAAAAATTATGTGATTTTGAAAAGTGGAGAAGTGGCCTCAAAAAGGGGATGCAATAATTGTGGCGAATACGGTATTAGATTATTTTGATTAATGTTTACCGTAATTTATAAAATAAGCCGAATTTCGAAAAATCGAGCCAAGCCAATTTTTAAATTTTTACTAATAATCCGAATTTCTGATTTTACCTTTAATATATTTAAAAAGAGTTTTAAGAATGAATTCTAATTTTATTAATAATCCTAATTTCTCAAAAAAGGTCTGGAAAATAAAATTTTCGTTTATTTCTAAAATTATGATAATTTATTTAAATTATAATAAATTGTTATGTTTCATAATTATTTTTTAGATTTTGCTTATAAAATTAAATTATTTATAATAAAAGGGTTATTATTTTATATGAAGTTAATATTTATATACAGTAAATAAATGAATGAATAAGCTTCCCCATAGTGACAGAGAAAGAAAAATTTTCTATTTGAGGATTATTATTTTAGTTTATTTTTCGTTAAACAAAAATTTGGTTTATATATTATGGCCGTAGTCCACATAGTCATGTCCGTTACAAGTCATGTCCCACTTGCCATTTTTGGAAAAACTCCTTCCACCCGGTCATGTCCCTCCTTTCTTTGGAAAGATGAACAAAAAAAAATCAAATTTTGAAAAAATTTGAAAAAAAATATAATAAATTTGAAAATTTTTTAACAGAAATAAGGAAAAAATCTAAAAGGGGGGACATGACTGCATTTTAACCCCCTATTGTTGAATTAGGGGGACATGACTGGGGACTTATACCCCTAATTTTAGGCAAACCTTTTTATTTTTGGGGAGGACATGACTCTGTGGACTAAGGTAATATAAATTAACCTAAATGAATTTCAAAATTTTTTTGAGGAGACATTATTAGTTAGGCTTTGCTATTGAGTTTCTCTCAATTTTTTTAGGGGGAGAGATTATACATTCATTTATGGTATATTTCTAATATATTAATAATTGATATATAGTAAAATCCTGATTAATTCCACCTTATTTAATTTCCTCTTCAAAATTTTTTTTTCTTTTATGACAAAAACCCCATTTAGTCTCCCAATAAATTTTTTTTGTCTTCATTACTAAATTATACTTAAAGGAATAAATTTAAATTTATCTAAAAATTTATTACCGTAAACACCTTCTCAATCCCCCTACCATAATCCCCCCTCAAAAATTTTAATTTTTCCCTATGCTATTTTTACACCATAATCCCCCTTCTTGAAAAAAAAAATTTGAATTTTTATGTCATTATCATTTTTTAAATTATAGATATATATTCTCAAAAAATCAAGGTACTACCTTGGATAAAGAATTTTACCAAGGCACATACCTTGGTTATCTATTTTGACACTGTAATCCCCCTGCCCAAAAATTCAGTTTTCCCCTTTTCTAAGAAGGGGATTGAGACGGGGTTTAGGGTATTAAAAATAATTCATTAATTAAAATTAAGATATAAAAATTTGTATATAAATTTAATATATAAGTTCTAGATGATTCTTTTGATAATAATATTTAAATGAAATATATATTTATCCCAATTATACATCAATCAGAAAAAATATCACTAAGTTTTTTGAGGATTAATCAGGGTTTTAGGTAATTGAAATTACTTCATTTTTATATGAATTAAATACCGTAATTCTCGAATTTGAGTGCTCATCCAATTAGAGCACCCATCCCCTCTCCAAAAAAATGTATTCTCTAATTAAAGGTGCTTACCTCAAAAAATAAATTATTTATTTATATTTTATATAATAATTTAAAAAATTTAAAATTTACAAAAACATAAAAAATAAAGTCAGGACTTTGACATTTTTCATAAAATTTGAAAATAGCAAAGTAGGTACCTTGAAAAAATCATTTCTCAAATTAAAGAGCCCCATTTTTTTTGGCAAAAAAATAGAAAATTTAAATTAGAGAATTACGGTAATTATAATTAATATTCATATTATTAATTTTCAAAAAAAATAATCTAATTAAAAGAAATTATGGAAGTAATCTACAGCGCTAAATCCTGCGAAGAAGAAGATTCAGATGAATCTAATAAGTCAAATCAATATCAGAATAATAATAATATTAATAATTATTTAGATCAAAATTTTTCTATATCAAATATTGAAGAAGAAGAAAATTCATTTAAAAATCATATTCATTTAGAAACTATAAATAATCTCAGTGAGAATGATTTCGAGGAAATACCCCAACAAAAAAAGGAATTAGAAAAAATTCCTTCAAATGCTGCTGTGCCTTTTATAATATATGAAAACGGCAAATTTATAATAACAAATCAATCCAAATTATTATTGAACCAAAAAAAAATAAAGCATTTAGGTATAATTAGTTTAGTAGGAAAATATAGAACAGGAAAATCATTTCTATTAAATAGGGTTATATTGAATAATAAGGAAACGACCGGATTTTCTGTCGGCCCCACCTTTAAGCCATGCACTAAGGGTATATGGATATGGTCGGAGCCAATAATGATAAAAAATAATAACGAAGAATTTCCATGCTTTATGATTGATACTGAAGGACTAGGGGCATATGATGAAGAGGTGAATCATGATTCAAAAATATTTTTAATAGCAATATTGATAAGTTCTTTATTTATTTTTAATTCATTTGGAACTATTGATGAAAATGCTATAAATTCTTTAAGCTTCGTTTTAGATTTGAGCAAAACTATAAAAATAAAAAATAGTTTTAAAGAAGATGATAAAGATGAGTTAGCACAATATTTCCCATATTTTTGTTGGCTTTTAAGAGATTTCAGTTTAAGATTAGTAGATAAAAATGGTAAAAATATAACTGAAAAACAATACTTAGAAAGTGCACTAGAAAATATAAAAGGAGGTGAGAATAATGATATTATACAAGAAAAAAATAGAGTAAGAACTTTGATAAGAACATATTTTCCAGAAAGAGACTGCTTTGCCTTAGTTCGTCCAGTTGAAGAAGAAAAAAATTTACAAAATTTGCAATTTTTGCCTGATAATCAATTACGAGCTGAGTTTTTAGAACAAGCAAAAAATTTCAGAAATAAAGTTTTTAAAAAGATAAAGCCAAAATCTTTTCATGGACAGTTAATTTCAGGTTCTATGCTTTTAGAATTAGTTCAAAGTATATTAGATTCGATTAATAATGGAGGAATACCAATTATTGAAAATAGTTGGAAATATGTCATGAAAAACGAATGCATTAAAAAAGGAAAAGAATTAATTGAAATGTTCTCAAAAGAAATCAGAGATTTTCGTGATAAATATAAAAATAGAGAAGACTTTTGTTTAAATATAAGCAACAATATATATAATATTAAACAAAAATATATTAATGAATTTATGAAAAATACTTTATTGGATGACGAAGCAAAAATGGAATATACTGAAAAATTAAAAATACAAATAAACAATGAAATAAATAAATTTAATAAGGAAAATGAAAAATTATTCGAAGAAAAATTTTTGAGAGAATTAAATTTATTATCAAATCAGTTTATGCAAAATTTCACAAATAGTGAAATATATGAAAATAATTCATACCAATTTTTCCAAGATTTTGAAACTTTTAGGGAGAGAGCAATATCTTCCACTCCTGACTTCCCGAGAAAAAATGAAATATTATTCGATAAAATTTTATTAATAATAAAAAAATTCATAAATAGTAAAATGATGAAAATAAAGGTGATAAATGAAGAAAAAAATTTTATTAAAGAAGAAAATTTACAACAAGAAGAAAAAATAAATGAATTAAGTAAAGAAATTAATATAATAAAAGAAAAAAATAGTGAATATTTAAATAAACTAAGTGAAGAGTTAATTATAGAGCAAAAAAAGAATAAAACAATAGAGGAAAAATTGAGTTCCATACTAAATAATAAAACATCTGAGTTTGAAAGTTTACAAAAAGAATATAACAAACGAAAAAAGAATTATGACCAAAGATTAAAAGAATTAAATGACATAAAAGACAAAATGAAAAAAGAATTGAAATTAAAAGAAGAGCAATTATTAGTTATGAAAATGAATAATGAGAAAATAACATCTTTATACGAGCAGAAGTCTTCGTTTTTAGAAAAAGAAGTTTCATCCTGGAAAAATAGATATCATAATGCCTTAATAGAAACGAAAAATAAAGAAAATGATTTGAAAAAAGAAAATAACAAATTAAAAGAACAAAATAAATTATTAATGAAAAGGGAAAAAAATAACAAAGAAAACACTACTTTAAATAATAGTAATAAAAATGATTTTAATAATAGCAGAAAAAGTCTGAACAATTTAGCAACTTATGTCAAAAAACAATTGAAAGAAAAAAGTGCCAAAAATATAAAAGGAGAAAATGCTATAAAAGTAAAAGATAAAGAAGGAAGTTCTAAGAATAAAGGAGCACAAAGTAATGAAGAAAGGATACATAATTATAAAGACTTTTATATAAAAAAAAATCAAGAAAAATCTACTGAAGATGGGAAAGAAATTAAAGTAAGAAACATCGAAGAAAAATTAATAAATTTAAATCAGTATAAAGATAAAATAAATGTATTAAAAGACTTCAAATGTAAATTTTGTTTTAAATCTTTTTCATTTCTTGAATATAAACAGCATTTTAATCTTTGTCCGAAAAACCCAATGAACTCTAATAATAATAATAATAGCAGTAATAAAATTTCAAAAAAAAATATTATTGTTAATAGCAATAGTGGAAATTATAAAAGAAATAATAATAGTAATAGCAATAGTAATATTAATACTAATACTAATACAAATAGCAATAAAAATAGAAGAAGTCCTTATAGTAATAAAAGTACCATAAGATCGTATTAAAGCCACCCCTCCTCTAGGGAGTAGTAAATTTTTTTTGAGGGAGTGGTTATATTACGACCTGGGATTTTTTTCAAGGTATCTACCTTGAAAAAAATTTTTTTATATAAAAACTCAAGGGTCCCATCTTGCAATTTTAAATTGAAAAAAAGGGGATGGTATTATTTTGACCAATTTTTATAATAATTTTCAAAATTTTTGAGGGGGTGATTTTATTTCAATGGTGGTTCTAATAAGACCTTTACGGTAATAATAGAGTAATTAATTCTAATTTAAATAATAATGA
>JAJJKM010003864.1:0-10127 GCA_023805625.1 Epidinium cattanei
ATTGATTAAAATCAAAAAATATAAGCAATTTTAATAAATATATATATTATTTAATGTTTAATAAGTATTTTTGACTTGATGATAAAGGTTTTAATCATAAGTTAATAGTAAATAGAAACTGTATTTAATTACAATTAAAATTTGTAATAGATTATTTATAATTTAAAATATAAAGTAAAGAATGTTAAAGAAAGTAGGAAAAAAAGTTTTAGATTATGGGAAAGAAAGTTTTAGAATGTGGAAAAAAATTTTAGATAATGAAAAAAAAAATTTTATATATCACTATTATAAACTTCAGAGGGAGAGTGGGGCCCTCTCTGGGAAGTATGACAAGACTTCCTGGAGGTGACCCCTTCTGAGAATTTTATTTTAAAAAAAAATAAATAATTTTAATTCACTAAAAACATAATAAAATGAATAAAAGCTTTTATCTGAAAAAATCAATTTTAATATTTTAAAAAGAAGAAAAGAGGAGTGAATTATTTTTGGTATTTAGAAGGTATGATGAGTGAACTTCCTAAATCATAATCTTCCAATTAATCTCAAATCCCCTTTTTATTCTTTTTTTTGCTTAATAAAAATATTTGTAAAAAACTTGAGTTTATGATTTAGGAAGTTCACTCACCATACCTTCTCAAATACGCAAAAGAATCTAAATCATGTTTTCCTCTTTTTTAAATATTAAATTAGATCTTTTGGAATAAAAATTTTCTTTCATTTTTTTATGCTTTTAATAAATTAAAATTATTTAATTATTTTAAAAAAAAATCTCAGAGAGGGTACTCCCACCTCCTAGAAGTCATGCCATACTTCCCAGAGGGGGCCCCTTCTGAGAGTCTATAACCAATATACCACTCAAGAATTATAGAATAAAAAGATCTTGAAGTAATTAGACTGAAATTTCGGTATTTTTTTTAATAGATAAATAATAAAATTGTATAAAATACTCATCATAATGGGATTTAATAAGAATTTTCATTCTTTGGAAATAACTATCTAGTAAAGAAGGAAAAATAGCATACAAGTTCTGTAAATATATTTTATGAATATTTCCTCTATGTAAAGACTTTAAAGCATTAATGAATTGAAATTGATATTAGAAGTTCATTTATAACTACTTTATTACCTTTATGTCTCTGCTTATGATTTATTAAAAGATTTGACAAGATAAAAAATTAATGGGATTATATGATATTTATGCTTTTTAATTGCTCTTTCATATATTTTTAATCTATTTAATCCAAATATAGTAATAAAAATCTTATGAATAATATACCTGATGGAAAATAAAAAGTTACAGAATTATAAATAATGATAAGCAAAGAGAAAAAGTATTTTTATTATCCTATATAATGGAATTCTGATCCCTTCTTATTGTTTCCCCTTACTTCTTCTCAAACTCCTACAAATTAGACTTATTAAAGATTTTATTAGATTCCATTTTTTAATACCTTAAAACCCATTGTCATAGCCTACCCGGAGTCCAGTCCCCCTGATTTTTGACAAAATTTGAATTTCAATCTATTCTAAAATAGCCTTTTTTGACCCATAGTCCAGTCACCCTCAAAAAAGTTGCTTACATTCTAGCGAGAGATGTAAGACAAAGGGTTTTAGGGTATATCATTTTTTTTATACTATTTATTTTAAATTCCTCAAAATTATTGTTATTTTACAATTAATATATAGACAACTACCTTAAATGATAAAATAAGCCCCTCACTTAATAATATCTCCTCAAATTTTGACAGTTATTCTCTATCAAAATCTAAATAATAATCCCTCCTCCTCAAAAAAAATTTGATTAATGTTTATTAATATTATATAAATTAAATTATTGTTTAATGAAATTTAAACTGAACTTACTCTATAGCTTAGAGGGATTATTCATTCATTTAAGGTAATTATTCTATTTTATTTTATTTTAAAATTTAAAATATAAACAAATTTAGCCAACTCTATCCAGGGAAGGGCACAAATCCATGATATATGATATATCCCAATTTTAATTTTCATTTCTAAAATTGTAATAATAAAGATATATTTAGATTTTTATATAAAAAAATGGAGCCATTGGAAATACCATAAAAGTCAATTTAAGCCTCTTAAATTTTTAGATAAAATAGACATTCTAAATCGATTGTGTGCTCATTTTATTTTTTGGCCGAATTTTGAACTTTTTAGTCGGAAAAAAATGAATACAACATAAACATAAAAATCTATATTTGGAGTTTTTAGCCCAAAAAGTATCTTGGTGTTCTCTTCCTAACTGAGAAACCAATTTTCAGAAAACGAAATATATTAAAATTTCATCATTTGATTCTCCTATTCATGGACTATTTAACTGTCAGGGTTCATAAAAAATTAAATTATTGGAAAAATGAGGATTGATAAAGGCCAATTAGAGAAAAACAAAAAATTAAAAAAATAAGTATGAAAATTTGGCTAGGATGGCAGGTTAAAAAGGAACCTTTACCCAAAGATTAATAACTAGCCCTTTTTTATAAATTTCCCATATTTATTTTTTATGATTTTCCCATTCAATATATTTTTTATAATTATCAAAAAAAAATTTTTACAATTTTAAATTTTTGTTTTTTTAATAAAAAATGAGAATTGAGCTGAGGTGATAGATTCAATAGAAACTTTGATCCTTGTCCTCAAAAATAATTCATCATCCTAAATCCTAATATTTTCCTATATTTAATTTTGATTATTTTTTTATTTTACAAATTATTTAATTTTCCGGAAACACTATTTTGCTTTTGGATTCATATTTTTTGTATATAGATTATTTAAGCTATTTATCGCCTTTATTTCTATCTTCATCTTCATTAATTTCTTTTCAAACATTTTTTGCTGTAGTTTTAGCTTATCCAATCTATTTTGGAAATAGGTCCTCTAGCCTTCTATAGACCATTTTGAAAACTCAGAATTTTCTTATTTTATTCCTCTCATTCTTCCTTTTCCTTAAAAGATGGCTTTTTGCTTGAATCTTTTTTTCTTAAATTAGCTAGATCAATAAAAACCAAATTTCTTCCATTTTTCCCTTCACTACTTTTCTGCCATAAAGATGAAAATATTGCTGAAATAATCATCTTTAAAGCCTAAGATCAGTTCTATTGACAAATGATCAATTTTATTTTATCAAATTTTATTAAAGGAAGAAATGGAATGCTTATCTTTTGAATCCTCTTCTTTCATTTTTTATTTTGAAAAAGATAAGATAAATTTTTATATTTTAAAGGGGGATTTAGGTCGGATATGGAATATAAGAATTAATATCGAGAGTTTCTGTTTATATTTTTTTAGTAAATTTTCATTCATATCAATAAATTTTGATTTCATTTTTTTAATTTGTCATACCTAGCTACGCCTAAAAAATTTTTATTACACTTTGCTATTAGTCACTCAAAATATGTGAAAATGGGACCAAAAAAAAAGTATGGGGATTGGTAATTAGTGTAGAGAGGGACCCTAGCTACTTTTCAATACCCCAATCCCATTTTTTTCTTTTTGGGAGGATCTTATATTTATTCAGCTTAATAATCATCTAACTTGTAAATTTTTAAGACAACAATTATTAATCTTCATATTTCATAATATTCATATCTGAATTGAATATGTAAATGTTGTAAATGAGGTGAATATCATTTTCAACAACAATTAATTAATCTTTTATCTAATATTCAATTTTTTTTTCATCAATTAGATTTTTGCTTGATTGTTTATTATTATATTTATCTGTTTTTTCCTTTAAAAAATCCTTCAGATGGAAAAGGCACTATTCTCCTTCTCCATTTCTCTTAGTTTAACATCTATTAGATTTTCTAATTTTCTTTTAATTTTTTATTCTTTTGCCTTTCCTTCAAATTTCCTGTCATTTGAATTCAAAATACTCATCTCTTTTTTTCCTTCTTTTATTAATTCTTCATATTTTTCTTCTCCGCAGTCTATTTTATATTGTATAAATAAATATATAAATATATTAATGATTTATTGGGGATTGAGGATGGGATTGGGGATTATGGATTCAAAATAGACATTATTTTACCAGTTAGATTTTGTTTAAATTAAATATTTATTTTTTACTATTTTCATTTTCCATTTTCATTTTTGGTAAATAAGAATTAAAAGAGAATGAGGAACTCAAATGTTATTATATAGTATTGATGAGTATGTTGTTTTCTTCAATACTATATACCCTATCAGAAAGGATCAAATTTACTTCTATTTTAAAATAGGGAAATAGGTTAAATAGAGGGGAAAATCGAGCAATGGAAATTTTTTTTACTTTTCCCAAAAACTAGATATATGCCCAATGAATCCAAGATTATATTTTTTCATCATATCTGAGTATCAATCAAAGCCGCATCAGAGATATGAAGACCATTATTCAAACCCATAGAACTTCACACAACTTTTTCAAAATGAAAAGGATTTTTGGCCATTTTCAACCTTCTGGATCCTCAATTCCATGTCAAGGAAAATTTTATAATTTTTAATTGTTATATTATTACCTAATTTTTTTAATTTTTAGTTATTTCCTGTCATATCCGCCCCTTTTTTTTAAAAGATTGTACTTGTTCCTTTAAATTGTTAATGTTTAATATTTTACTGTATTCCAGTCATGTCCCCTCTTTTTTAAAAAAAAAGTTCGAAAATTTACCTCGGATATGACAGTGAGGAATACGGTAAATCTAGTTATGGATATAAAAGAGTTATCTATCTTTGATTTATAAACGACCTCATTTGAAATTGGGATTTGAAAATTCAAAATTGAATAAAAAAAATAAGAATGGGGATTGATGATTATGATGTGGAGTATTCCTTAGTACTTTTATAAGCATCTTTTTAAAACTTAATACCCTGCAAATCTTTTATGAAATTAATTTATTTCAAAAAGAAAAATTATGACAAAAATATATATCATTTTTTTTTATTCAATTTTTATCTTTATTCAAGTTTATATTACTCAAAAGGAAGTCAAGGAACCATATAATATTTTTTGATATTTGTTACCTCAAAGGGGTCTTTGGTGTTTTTCTTGAATAAATCCTATATCAATCCCTTCTGGTTTTAGAGATTAGGATTTTTTCAAAATTTTTAATCTACATGACATGCAGCTGAGATGACAGTGCGGAATACTGCAATTATAATTTGATAACTATTAAATGCTAAATTACTTCATAAGTTTTATATATTATTTAATAGAGAATAAATTTATGATTTGTAATACTGATATCAACATAATCTTAAATTAAACTTATTTAAATGAAATATCTTATAAAAAAATTTACTTAAATTATCCTATTTTTTAATCTTTATACCTGAAATTTAGCATATTGTTTTTATTTAAATTTATATTGTAAATATCGTATTCTATCTTTCTTTAGTAATATTTAAGTTTTAATAATATAAGGTAGATATATGAAGCTAATTAAATCTTATTATTTAAATATGACACTTTGATATCCGCAATTTAATCTGACATCCCCAATTTTTGAGACTTTTTGGCTTTTTGGGTGAGGGATAACTAGGTAGATATGATAGATAAAAATAAAGTGAAGAATTAAGAAGTAAATATCTTTCTTTAGACTAGGGTCTCGCCTCTATCAAACCACCTCTAAGATAGAAGGAAGATTGCTCTTGTCCATTCACTATTTTCCAAGTTAGGGGGTTTCTTCCCACTTTTTTCTAACTTTTTTTTAGACAACTAGGGTATAGGGATTAGGTTAAGAGCTAGTTTAACTAATTTTTTCCTTTTCCACAAAATATTAGGATGATTCCTTCACTATCATATTTGGCATGGCTATGGTTAGAGACTTGTTAAAACTTATATATTTATTATTCTTGAAGATTTGGCCTTTTCTATATAGAAAAATGGAAAAGCCAAAAACAAGAAAATTTCAACTTTCCTCCAATTTTCAGAAAAAGTTGCCTTCATAACTCCAGAAGATTAGACTATTAGATGATAGGGAATGATAAATCCTACAAGAATAAAAGCTCATCAGGAACTTAACTGAGGTTATAATGGAGCTAATTCTTTAAAAATAGAAATTCTGAAAATAAGGACATTTTTTTTTCTAACTATAGGAAGGAAAAAGGCTGATATTTAGGAGCCTACTATATGGTTTTTATTTGGGATTGAATATTTGTCAAAACCTCCTAAAGAGGGAACCCAATAAAGATCCAAACCCTTTGAATTTGAAAAAATTTTTTATGCATCACTTTTTTTCATGTTTTTTGGACCAGTAAAAAATGTTGGAACGGCCGGAATAAGGAAAAAATTGCTCTGAAATCTTGGGATCGCCCTACAGGCTATAGCATCATATCTCAGAAAGTCCTTATGGTAATATATTTTTTTTGTTCCAAAAGTTGGTAAAAATCAGAAAATTGCTGAATGTCTTTTTTTGGCATAAAACATTAAAATATTCCTCAATTAGACTATGCATGAAATTTAAAAGTTTGAATCTTTAGGGATAATTATTATCATAATATTAGGGAGTAATAGCCCAAAAATTTCAAGGAAAAAAATTACAAGGAGAATATTACAAAATTTTCTTTAGGAAATATATTTTTTGGGATATTTCAAAGCAAAAAAAGCCTAGAGGGGTATCAGAATATTATTCATTTGGCATAACTTTTGGTGATTAATTTATTAGATTTAGTTCCATATAAAATAATTATTAAAGATAATTTTATAAAATGTTGTCAAAAAATAAAATGAGAAGATAATATATTTAATTTCAATAAAATATAGTAAATCACAAAATATTAACCACAAAACTTTTAAGAAGCACATTTAAATTACTAAAATAAAAATACTTCAAGAAAAACTTTTGTCTAACTATATAATAATAAAAAATAATAAATTTAATAACACTCATTTATACCATAAATTAGGAAATACGTAAATGAATGTATAAACCCCACCAAAATAATTCACCTTATAATATGGGAGTCACTCCCTAGAAAAACCTAACTAATAATCCCCCAAAAAAATTTTTTTGAATACTAAAATAGTTAATTTTTATTAATATTATATAAACAAAATTATTTTAATGAAAATTGAGCTGAACTAATATTCCCATTCTTGAAAATTTTGTCTTGCTCTGTTGAAGAGAGGAGGGTTTATTCATTTATTTACGGTAATTATCACAAAATTTTTTTACTTTGATTGGGATATTATTTTTGGTTTATGGTATATTTTGAAATATCATTTTAATTGAAGTGACCCAATTATTCTATTTCTTTTATTAATTGAATGATATTTTCAAAATAAAGTTAAAATTCTGTTTTGTCATATTAAGAGGTTCCTAAATATTTAAAAAAAAAAGGATTCGGATTAATCTGCCTTTTAAAGTAACTCAACCAGTTGAAGTTTATTCTAAAGTATATCTTAATTGCCATATTAAGGTCTCCCTCATGAAATTTTAAGATTTTTTTGTAAGGAAATTAATACTACTAGAAATTGTTAAAAGTAACTATTTTATAGAAAATTTTCTATTTAAAAATACAAAGATCCCCCCTTTCAAGCATTTAAATAAAAAAGGGAAGGGATTTAAACAACCATTTTAAAAAGATTACAAAAAAATTTTATTGGGGAATTAATACTACTATTAGGGTATTATGTTGATAAATATGATGATCTTTGTGAACCTCATTTTAAAATCCAAAAGATTGTTCCTCTAAAAAGACCTACTTGGAAAAAAGTGTTAAATATTTTTTTAAATATCATTACATTACTCACCATAAACTATTTATATGGATTTTTTAATAAACTAGTAAAAGTAATGAAATATGATGAATGTACTCTAGATGAAGCAGAATTAATTGGAGTATATTGTAATGATGGAGAATTCTATTTTATTGAATTTAAAAAAATAGATTTGCCAAAAGTGGACAATCCAGATGTTATCTCTTCTCAAAACAACTCTTCTAAAAGATGCTTTTTATTTACATTTAAATTATTTACATATATATATAATCCTAATACAAGAGGATTCAATTCAATAAAATATAATATTTATCATACAAAAGAAGAAATTTTTAATTTAATGAGTAATGGATTAAATAAAGATGAAAGACAGTATCAGAAATATATATATGGAGAGTGTGACTTATTTTTTCATATTGATTCTTTTTTTAGAGCTTTGTTTAAAAATACATGCAACTTTTTCTTTGCTTTTCAAATATATTCTGTAGTTTTATGGAATGTTGAAGAATATTATACTTATGCTGGACTTATTGCTGCTATGACCCTTTTTGATTTGTTTGAAGAAACAATAACAAATCAATCAAATCTTAAAAGTATAAGAAATATGGCTAAATATTCTATACCAGTTAAAATTTATAGAAAAACAGAAGATGGAAATTATCAAGTTTTTGAAGATCAAAGTGTTAATCTTGTTCCAGGTGATGTTTTTGAAATACCTGAAGATGGCATGGCTATGCCTTGTGATTGTGTTTTGTTATCAGGTTCAGTGATAATTAATGAAGCCATGCTAACAGGAGAGTCTACTCCTATAATAAAAAGTCATCTTCCAAATATCAAACAAAATTTTGATGAAGAATCTGATAATAAATATTTTCTTTTTGCAGGAACAAAAATTGTTCAGAAAAGAGCAGAAAATAAAAAGCCTATTATAGCTTTAGTTTATTCTACTGGATTTAATAGTGTTAAAGGAAATTTAATAAGATCAATTTTATATCCTGTTGAATCTGATTCGAAATTTTCAAGAGAAAGTGCTAAATTTTTGATATTTTTAGCTATAATATGTGTTTTAGGATTTATTGGAGTTTTACCAGTAAAAATTAATAAAATAAGGAATATTAAAGATGAAGAAGAAAGAGATGGTGAATATAAAGAATTGATAATGAAATTTTTGGATTTAATTACAACTGCAGTACCGCCAAGTTTGCCTTGTTGCTTAGGAGTAGGTATAGGTATAGCTCAAAGAAGATTTAAAAAGAATGGAATAATGTGTATAAATCGTGATAAAATTACTTCTGCAGGAAAAATAAATGTTTGTGTGTTTGATAAAACTGGAACTTTAACAGAAGATCATTTAAACATTGCTGGATTTTTACCTGTAGAAGCTCACCATAAAGAAAACTCAAGTCCAATATTAGGCTCTAATGAATCACACAATGTATTTATTTTTGGAGAATATACTGATTCTATAAAATCTTTATCGAATGAAAATTTTGAATATTATAAATCGAAATCAGTGGATGAGAGTGTTATAACTAAAAAAAAAGATTTAACTCAATTATATATTGAATGCCTCGCTTGTTGTCAAGGAATAACAAGAGTTAATGGTAAATTAATTGGTGATCCTATTGATGTTGAAATGTTTGAATCAACTGGATGGGAGTTAATTGAAGATCCTGAAGATACAAATAACTATAATCCAAAAATAACTACATTTGTTAGACCTAGTGAAGAAAAATCATTAACAGAAAAATTAAAAGGATTAGGAAACTTTGTAAACGATCCAAATAATGAAGAAATAAAAATTAGAATGAAAGGTCATTATGAATTAGGTATTGTTAGAAGATTTGATTTTTCTTCAAAATTACAAAGAATGTCAACTTTGGTAGAAAATATAAGTCTTGGAACTTTTACTAGTTATGTTAAAGGTTCTCCAGAAAAAATAAAGGAATTATGTCAACCAAAAACTATTCCTTCTGATTTTAATGAAGTATTAAATAATTATACTAGTAAGGGATATAGGGTATTAGCTATGGGAACCAAAGTTATACATATGGATTTTGACAAAGCCTTTGAAGTAAATAGAACATTTTGTGAAAAAGATTTACTCCAAACTATTCAATAAAGGCCCCAAAAAAATGATAGACCCTATATATTTTGAGAAATAAATGGTTTATTTTTCAAAAAAAAATTTGTTTATCAATAATTATGTATAAAAATAAAAACCCCTCCAAGATATTTTATGTTCGTAAAATATAAGAAATATAACCTCTATACAAATTTTTTTCTTGTTGTGAGATAATTTCATTTCTTTTTAAGGTAGTATTTTTAGGTTTATTAATCCCCTAAATATATAAAAATATCAAACAAAATCATTTTATTAGTCCATAATAAGAAAATATAAAATGTTAAT
>JAJJKM010003865.1:0-10115 GCA_023805625.1 Epidinium cattanei
CCCCTGTATTTAATCTTGTCACTCTCTAATTCATCAAAGATGCAGCAGTTGCTATATTGATTTTCCTATGTCTAAAACCGTAAAAGATTTTATATCTGCTGATAAAGTACAAGAAGCATTGAACGATACAGAAAACGAAAATATCTATTGCATATATTTAACAGGTGCAGAACCGATGACAAATCCTGAATTTAACTCAATTTTGCGCTTGTGTCTGAAAAGATGCAATGTTTGTATTTGTACTAACGGAAGTTTTTTAAACGAAAAAAAAATCCGCTTTTTAAAAAAAGTGGAAGATGAAGGTGCGGAATTAAAGACCGGGCAAAACCAAATTTTCTTTATGTTGTCTGTTGCACACTTTGATGAATTAGAGAGTGACAAGATTAAATACAGGGGTCATTTTCGCCAAACAATTGCCGCGCTTAAAAATTTATGTCGTTATAATTTTGAATCAATTTTATGTGTACAAAATTATTACAATCTTGATAAAGATTTTTTAACAGATAATTTTCAAACAATATTTGAAAAAAATGAAATTACAAATACAGATATTAAAATTAATTATTCGTATCCTGTGCATACCGTGGAAGATATGCCAAAACCGGCAATAAAAACTGATTGTATGTACGGAAGGGTACTGTCTAAAAACGGTATCTATTCCTGTCCGTTTTTATCAAATGATTATCGCGGCAGAATGGGTACTTCATTTAAAGACTATTCTGATACAATAACGGCTGAAACTGATTTTTGCACAACATGTTCAGCAAACAACGGATGTTTATTTGCTATAGGTTAAAATTATTTAGGTAATTGTATACAAATTTACATCGGATAGTTCTGAAGTTTAGTGATTCTGAATACAATAGCCATTTTAGCTGAAAATATCAAATTTTTCTGATATACATCGCTTATGTTCAGCATAACAAGATCCAAGCACTATTTTGTGTAAAATAATATATAGACTCCAAATATTTATATAACTTGTATATAATTTGAAAATTGAGAAATTTTTGTCCTAATATAGTTAACATTTGTAACATTATTCTGCTGAATTAATACTAAAGAGTTACATTTTTGTTAAGATTGTGGTATAAATAGTAATGTAAAAATATATATAGGATGGATTTTTTTAACAAGAAAACATCCGCAAATAAGAAAACGAACGGAGGCAGAAATGTCAGTAGGACAATTTGTATTTATGTTACACAGCCATCTCCCATATTACCGTAAAGCCGGTATGTGGCCATTTGGAGAAGAAAATTTATATGAATGTATGGCTGAAACTTATGTCCCTCTTCTTAATGCAATATCAGAGTTGTATGATGAAGGTATAAAAGCAAAATTAACTGTAGGTATTACTCCAATTCTTGCAGAACAATTAAACGATGAGCATTTACAAGACGGATTTGTTAAGTATATTGATGCTCAAATTGCAGCAGTTGCTAAGGATTTAGACCGCTATCCAAATCCGAAGATTGCACATTCACAGCACTTAAAATATTTGGCAAAGTACTATTTTGATTTATGGAATAAATTAAGAGATGATTTTGTTAATAAATATGAAAAAAATCTTGTTAAGTATTTTAAGAAATATCAGGATTTAGGGTGTATAGAGATTACAACATCAGGTGCCACTCACGGATTTTCACCGTTGCTTGCAACTGATAACAACTTGAATGCGCAATTTAAAGTAGGGCAGGATACAACAAAAAGATTATTTGGCAAAAAAGCAATGGGTGCTTGGCTTCCTGAATGTGCATACAGACAAGGTTATGAATATATTGGAAAAGACGGTCAAAAACACTGGAGACCCGCTATAGAAGTTACTCTTCAAAACAATGATATTCACTACTTCTTCACGGAATCGCACGTTATAGAAGGCGGAAATTCCATCGGAAGCCGTCGTGTAATCGGTGTATATGGTAATATTGAATATATTCCGCTTCCTGACAGACCAAAAACAGGGTATGATACATATTCCGCATACTGGTTGCCTGATGCACAGGTTGCGGTAATGGGAAGAAACGACAGAGCAGGTTATCAGGTATGGTCTGCTGCTGACGGCTATCCAGGTGACGGATGTTTCAGAGAATTTCACAAACGTGATGACAAGTCAGGTATGCATTACTGGAGAATAACCTCTCCGACTACCGATTTGGGGGATAAGATGTTGTATGACCCTGTTCTTGCATTTAATAAAATAAATGAAAATTCAGACCATTACACAACTTTAATATACCATCTGTTAAATGATTATAAAAAAGCCACAGGAAAAGAAGGGCTTGTAATGGTATCATTTGATACTGAGTTGTTTGGACACTGGTGGTTTGAGGGTGTTGAATTCATAAAACAGGTTATTAAAAAATTCAATGATTATATTCCTGAAATTGAAAGAATGACTGCTGGCGAATATGTAACCAAATACCCTCCGAAAGAAGCTATTCAGATTCCTGAATCTTCCTGGGGACAGGGCGGACATTTCTATGTATGGCAGAACCATTTGACTGAATGGATGTGGCCGATTATTCACTCTTGTGAAAAGAGAATTTCCGATATTGCTGACAGATACCCTGAGATTCCCGAGGATAAGTTGTTGCACAGAGCTTTGAATCAATTAGCAAGAGAAAATCTGTTACTCCAATCTTCTGACTGGCCGTTCCTTATTACAACATGGCAAGCTAAAGATTATGCAACAGACAGATTTAATGAACATGTTGACAGATTTAGCCTTATTGCAGATATGATTGAAAGCGGTAATATTGATGACAACAAATTAAGGGAGATTGAAAGCATTGATAACTGTTTCCCTGTGATTGACTACAGAGTATATCAATCTATTGAAGAGGGTGTAATTCCTCAGCAGGAGAAAAAATTGGCTCCGCTATATTTGTAATAGAATAACATAAATAATAAAAAAGGTCGGCTCGGAAATTCCCGAGCCGACCTTTCATAAGCTATCTTATATAATCAAAAGTAAGATTTGAAAATTTGAATAAAAGTCGGATTGCTTTTAGGTGGGAAGTAAGTATATCATCAAGCTGCTGCCTCTTCTTAATTACATGGGCTTATTAGCTCTTAAACTAAATTATATTCGCCCCAATTACATTTATCCATGTTGCAAATTAAATATGTCTGTATGATAATATTTACAGGTATAATAACCGCTTTATATAATAAGGACTGCTAAAATATGCAAATACAGCCGATTGGTAATAAACAAAGCTTACGCGCCGGAAAAGTGCATTGTTTGTCAAATTATGGTCTGACAAAAAGTTCTTTTATAGAAGAAAGAATCAAAAAACAAATGCCCCAACTTTGCAAACTTATAGAAGATAAACCGTTTGATTTATACATAACTCTAAATATCATGCAAAGCGGAATCTTTTTTAACGTTACTCCGGGAACTTCAGCAGAACCGATTTTTCAGGGTGAAAGGTACAGAATAAACGTATTTTACAAATGTCCTGAAGCAATTGTTGCTGCAGCAAAAGATGCTATACAAATTTATGAAGAAGGAACTAAAATTCCATTAATAAAGAGGAGCATGTGCAAATGAAGATTGAGAATGAAAATGCATTGAATTTTAGAGGCGATTTTATTATTAAAAGTAGTTTAAGCTCAAAACCGAAAAGTTGCATAAAAAAAGTAAAAAATGAATTACAGGAGCTAATAAAAAATAAAGATTACAATTTATATCTAAGACAAGATTTTTCCACAAATGAAATAAATATTGCAGCAGGAAAACTTTATCCGTTTTACAATGGGAAAATGGAAAACGGACAGCACAATATATCAATAGTATCAAGAGCATCAAGATATATTGAAGCGGCAAAGAACACAATAAGCAAATACGAAGAACAATTAAGAGAAAAGGAACAAAGAGAGTGGGAAAAACAACAAAGAGAGTGGAAAAAACAACATATAAATAAGTTCAAGGAAGACGTACGTGATATAATCGGGACAGTTGTTTTTGCGCCGCTATTTTTAATAAATGACTGTTTATATGCAATAAACAAACAGTGGGGCAAGAAATTCGAAGAATTAATAGGCAAAATAATATAAATTACAGGTTAATTTAAACAAAGAAAGGATGAGAAAATGAGCAATTTAGACAAAATCATGAAACCAAAATCAATTGCAGTTGTCGGTGCTTCTACAAAAGAACACACAATTGGCTCCGACATCATGAAAAGATTACAAGAGTACAAATTCAAAGGTAATATTTACCCGATTAACCCGAAAGGCGGAATCATTGAAGGATTACAGGCATACACTTCCGTTCTTGAAGTTCCGGGTGAAATCGATTTAGCTATCATTGTTGTTAACGCTAAATTTGTTTTAGATACAATTGACCAATGTCACCAAAAAGGTATTAAAGGTCTTTGCATAATCACTGCAGGATTTAAAGAAACAGGCGCAGAAGGTGCAGAAGCTGAAAAACAATTACTTGCAAAAGTTAAAGAATATGGTATGAGATGTGTTGGCCCGAACTGCTTAGGCGTTGTTAATACTCTGCCTGAAATATCTATGGACGGATGTTTCGCTGAATCTCTTCCCGAAAGAGGACACATCGGATTTGTTTCTCAATCAGGCGCTTTAGGCGGCGGTATTTTGAACATCCTTAAAGACCTTAACTTAGGTTTTGCTCAATTCATTTCAATCGGCAACCAAGCAGATGTTAATGCAGAAACAGCTTTAGAATATTGGGAAAACGATGATGACGTTCATCAAATGTTATTATATATGGAATCAATCCAAAACCCTGCAAACTTCCGTAAGTTAGCTTCAAGAATTTCTAAGAAAAAACCGATTTTGGCTCTTAAAGCAGGTCGTAGTGCAGCAGGGGCTTCTGCAGCGTCTTCTCACACAGGTTCACTTGCAGGAGCTGATAAAGCAGCTAATGCACTTTTAGGTCAATCAGGTGTAATCAGAGAATACTCTTTAAAGAACTTATTTGCTACAGCTAAAGTTTTTGCTAACTGCCCGATTCCTAAGGGTGACAGAGTTGCAATTATTACTAATTCAGGCGGTCCAGGCATTATGGCAACTGATGCAGTTTGTGAATACGGTATGCAAATGGCTAAAATCAGCGATGCTACAAAAGAAAAACTCAGAAGCTTCTTACCTTCTGCTGCATCGGTTAAGAACCCGATTGATATGATAGCTTCAGCTCCTATCGAACACTACAAGCAAACGTTAGAAACAGTTATAGCTGATGAAAATGTAGATATGATTATGGTTATTTACTTGCCGTTCTTAGGTTTGAAGGATATTGATGTAGCTAAGGCTGTTATGGAAATCAAGGCACAATATCCGCACAAACCTGTTATCGGTGTATTTATGACTAAGTCTGAATTCTTCACAGCACTTTCTGATATGGATGTTAATATGCCGTTCTTTATGTATGCTGAAGAAGCTGCTGACGGATTTAACAGATTAAATCAACAGAGATTATGGATTGAAAGACCTGAAGGTCAAATCATGAAATATGATGTTGATTATAAGAGAGCACAAGAAATCATTGCTAAATCAATTAACGAAGGCCGTGACCAATTAACTACAAGAGAATCAATTGATGTTCTTGACGCTTACGGTATCAGAGTTTGTAAATCAGGTTTTGCAAAATCAGAAGATGAAGCAGTAGCTATTGCTGATTCTATCGGATATCCGGTTGTAATGAAGATGACTTCAAAAACAACATCTCACAAAACCGATGTAGGCGGTGTAAGAGTTAACATCCAGTCTGCTGAACAACTTAGAGCAGAATATCAAGACTTAATCGCTAAGTTAACAGAAAAAGGACTTTTAGAGGGGCTTGAAGGTGTAATCATTCAGGAAATGGTTAAAGGTTCAAGAGAAATGGTTTGCGGTATCGCAACAGACCCGCAATACGGGCCGATGATGATGTTCGGCTTAGGCGGTGTATTTATTGAAGTTATGAAGGATGTAACCTTCAGAATTGCACCTTTAACTGATATGGATGCTAAGGATATGATTAAATCAGTTAAGGCATACAAACTTCTTCAAGGCGCAAGAGGAACAACACCTGCACAGATGGAACAGATTGAAGAAACATTGTTGAGATTATCTCAATTAGTAAGCGACTTCAAATTCATCGATGAATTAGACATCAACCCGTTGTTGATTTCTGAAAAGACAGGTGAAGGAATTGCAGTAGACGGACGTATCAAAGTTCGTATGAGCGAAGCTCAAGAAGCTCTCGGCTACCACTGCAAAGACGGCGTTTGCGCTTGCTCGTATTAGTTTTGTCGGGTTAAAACCCGACCTATTAACTAGGAAAACAAAGTGGTAAAATAAATAAAAATAAGGTGTGGAACTCTACACCTTATTTTTATGTCAAATTCCGTATTATTGTCGGTTTAGTAATGCCCCCTATAATCTTAGTATTCATGTTATAAAATGTTATAAAAATTTAAAAAGAGAAATTTGCTAACAGTCTGCAAAGTTTGCAGACTGTAATATACTTTATTCCTACAAGAAGCATTTACCCGCCTATTACAATAATTAAGCGCTTTCTTTTGATTTTGCTTTTGGAAGTCGTATAAGTTCTGCATCATGCTCTTTTGCAGTTTCTATTTCGTCTTCCTTTTCTTCCTGTTTTTCAACCATCTCTTTTGTTATTGTAAATTTCTTAATATCATGCTTTGACGGAATATCATACATAACATCAAGCATAAGTTCTTCTACTATAGAACGCAAAGCCCTTGCACCGGTTTTTCGTTTGATAGCCTTCTTAGCTATCAAATCCACCGCTTCCTGCTCAAAATCAAGCTCAACATCATCCATTTCCAGGAGTTTTTTGTATTGTTTAAGAACAGCATTCTTCGGCTCTGTGAGAATCATCTTCAAAGTATCTTCGTCTAATGCATCAAGAACCGCAAATACGGGAACACGACCTATAAATTCAGGAATTAAACCGAATTTCAACAAATCTTCAGGCTGTAATTTTTTCAGCATTTTAGAAGATGCCTGTTCCTTTTCTGCCTGAGTTTGAGCAACATTACCAAAACCTATTGAATTTCCGTCTTTTACACGGTGTTCAATAATTTTATCCAAATCAACAAAAGCACCGCCCACAATAAACAAAATATTCTTTGTATCTATCTGAATAACTTCCTGCTGAGGGTGTTTTCTGCCGCCTTGTGGAGGAACATTTGATAAAGTACCTTCAATGAGCTTTAACAAAGCCTGTTGAACGCCTTCACCCGAAACATCACGTGTTATTGAAGTATTTTCCGATTTTCTTGCTATCTTGTCTATTTCATCAATATAAATAATACCTCTTTCGGCTTTTTTTGCATCATAGTCAGCATTTTGATACAGTCGCAAGAGAATATTTTCAACGTCATCCCCAACGTATCCCGCTTCAGTAAGAGTTGTTGCATCTGCTACAGCAAAAGGAACATCAAGCATTTTTGCAAGAGTCTGAGCAAGCAGAGTCTTACCTGAACCGGTAGGCCCTACAAGCAATATATTCGATTTTTGTATCTCTACATCATCTTTATTGTTGTTATCAGCATTGTGTTTTAAACGCTTGTAGTGATTATAGACAGCAACGGACAAAACTTTTTTTGCATCATCCTGCCCCACGATATGCTGATCAAGATACGCCTTAATCTCATGTGGCTTCGGGATGGGTTTATTAGAATCCACTGTTTCTTTTTTTTCTGTTTCGTTACCGTCTTTGTCTTTATTTTTCTCTTTTTGGTCGAAAAATTCTTCATCCAAAATTTCATTACAAAGTTCTACACATTCATCACAAATAAACACATCCGGACCGGCTATTAACTTTTTTACCTGGTCCTGCGTTTTTCCGCAAAATGAACATTTTAATCTGTCGTTTGATGGCATTATGCCTCCTTATTAAGAGGTGATTAAGTGAAATGTGAAGTGATGGAGTGAATATAAATCACCTGCTCACCGGCTCACATGCTCACTCGTTCACTATTCCTTAGTAATTACTTTGTCAATCATACCGTACTCAAGAGCTTCTTGAGGAGTCATGATATAATCGCGGTCAGTATCTTTTTCTATTTTCTTAATTGATTGACCGGTATTAGAAGCCATTATCTCATTTAGTGTCTTTTTAATTCTCAAAATTTCCTGAGCCTGAATTTCAATATCTGTAGCTTGCCCCTGCGCACCGCCTAAAGGTTGGTGGATTAAAACTCTTGAATGTGGAAGAGCCATTCTTTTTCCCTTAGTCCCTGAACACAGTAAGAAAGCACCCATCGATGCAGCTTGTCCGAGGCAAATCGTCTGAACGTCAGCTCTGATATGCTGCATTGTATCATATATGGCAAGACCCGCCGTTACACTTCCTCCGGGTGAATTGATGTATAACATAATATCTTTTTCCGGATTTTCACTATCCAACAACAACATCTGTGCAACTATTAAATTTGCAACCATATCGTCAATCTGTGTTCCTAAAAAGATAATCCTTTCTCTTAACAGCCTTGAAAAAATATCAAAAGCCCTTTCGCCTCTTGATGATTGTTCAATTACCGTAGGTACATAACTTGCAAAGCTCATTTTTTATATTCCTTTCCTATTTATAACAATAATCTGTTAGCTACATTATACATTACTTACTTTTTTTAACCAATAATCAATTTGTATGAGATTTTGTTTTTAATCTCAATTTGATTTATAGGGATTACTACGTTAATTATTATACCATGAAATAAAAAACATATTAGTTTTAACTGCAAAACTTGTCCCTTATTGCTGTATCTGAACATTGTTCAAACTTTTTCGCAACTGAGTCAAGGTTAAAAATGTTATTAGGAATTTGCAGAGAAATTTTTAATTTTTTTGTAATTTTTCTATGCTGTCAATTTGAGCTGCAGTTTCTGTTGCGTATTTTTGAAATTCTTTGAGCAAATTATCTACATAACTTGGAATGTTTGGTTGTGAAGTAAGTTCATCAAAAGCCTCCGTGATTTCCTGTTTCTTTCGTTCTGCTGCCTGTTTTTGGAAATTTACACCGGCTTTATTACCATTTTTTATATCATTAATTAAATCATCATTCATTGATTTATACGTTGCAATCTCTCTGCACAAGTCAGATATATCCGGAATGGCTGCGTTTTCTGTTGTTTCTTCAGTTTCATTCACTACATTCGCGTTTTCTACACTTGCAGATTTTCCCGCCTCAATATTTTGTACTGCCTGAAAAAAAGAGCGACTTGAATCGCTTTCGGTTTTTATATCCTGTTCTGCTTTTTGCGGGTCTGTTACCTCTATTTTTTTGTCTGATTGTGTACATTTATAAATTCCGGATATAGCACCACATACCAGAAATGTAGTGCCTGCAAATATTCCTAATGTTATTAAACCGCTTTTTAAGTTAGCATTCATATTTTCTCCTTTATATGATTTTATTCTGCAACTGCTTTATCAAACTCATTCATTATACTGTCCTTGCGAAATATTGTTGTTATTTCATTCAAATTATTAATTATGTCTTGTCTCAATTTATTATGTTGCTTTATTTTATATACCAAATTGTTCAAATAATAACTACTCAGCAAAAACTCTTCTTTATTAGTCAATGGTTCACCTTTATCTGTTTTGTCAATAATTTTTTGTATTGTTACTTCTTTTTTTGCATTTTCCAGTTTTTGTTTTGTTTGCCTGAAAATAGCTCCTGTCGCAATATCAACTTCTTTTTTTGCATCATAAATTTTTGCGTTCATATGGTCTAAATTTTTATCACCCTCAAGTTTGGCTTTTTCCTCCGCAAATTTGTAATCCAAAGCTGCACAATATTCGTCAAGAAAAGCCTTCAATTCCTCTTCTGACATTTCAGTTTCTATTCTCTTATCAATACTGTCCAAAAATGCCTTTGGATTATTCGATGTCTTTTTTCCGGTCAAGTATTCTGTTTTTAATTCTTCCAGTCTTGCAAGTTTTTCTTTTGCTTGAACAGAGTCTGCATTTACAAAGTTAAGAGAATCTTTTTCACACTGTTTTTCAAAGTATTCAACCCTGCGCACCGCCTAAAGGTTGGTGGATTAAAACTCTTGAATGTGGAAGAGCCATTCTTTTTCCCTTAGTCCCTGAAACACAGTAAGAAAGCACCCATCGAT
>JAJJKM010003866.1:0-10091 GCA_023805625.1 Epidinium cattanei
CTACTTATTATTTCATTTAAAAGTAAACTAAATTGTAAAGGTTTTTAATTTAAAATATTATGAATTATAAAAAAATAATTATATACTCTCTTTTATGAATTATTCTTCTTCAAATTTTTATCAAAAAAACTTTTCATTATTATATATATAAATATACCATATCTTAATATTTAATTCTCCCTTAAAATTTGTCAATCGTGAAGAAATTGGGTCAGAGATTGACAATTCCCCTATTCTGAGTTGTGATATCTTAGAGATTTAATTTGAAAATTTATATAACTTTTTAATCTGCCTTTCTTCAAGCAATTTAGATCTTTGGAAATTATGTTATAAAATAAAACAATAATATTTTGTAAAAGTAAAATTATATCGTATGTGACAAAGTCTAACCCCCCTCCAAAAATTATTAAAAATTTTTGACCAAACATTTCTAAAAAAGCTAAAAATTGAGATATGTCTAACACCTCCCAGAAAATTTTTAAAAAAAATCTGTTTCCGAGGAGGGGTTAGACTATGTCACATATGGTATTTTTTTAAATTTTTTATTCTTTTTATAATGGGAAAAAATTTCTTTTTTTATTTAACCTTAATATGAGTTTGTGTATTAGAATTTCCAAGATTTTTAGAATAGAAAAATGAAGCTTAATTTTTGATATAATAAAAAAAAAGTAAAGAAAAAAAATTACCGTAAAATCCAGCTTAATCCCCCACACCAAGTCAGAGTGAGACAATTTTTCCAGATGGGGGATTAAGTAGGGCTTATCAGTATATAAAAAAAATTTATATATATCAAAAGTAAATTTGGTATAAGAATACCAAAAAATCAAGGGGGGGGATTAAGTAGGGTTTTTTTTAGGGAGCAAAAAAAAAAATTTCGAAGGGGGATTATATAGGGGGAGAATAAACAGGATTTTAAGGTAATTGGTTTGAAGAGAGAATCATGGTACTCTATTCCATATTTCTCCCTAAATCCACATATAAATACCTTTAAACCCTGAATAATCTAAATAAGATTAAGTAAAAATATCCTTGTTTTGGGAAGGACATTATGGCCAAAAATGAGAATTTGAATAAATTTTAATTTAAATGAAATTTTACTCCAACTTTTTTATTAGCTTAAAATTTCTTTTTATTCTTTTTTGATTGAAAATATATATCTTAAACCCCGTAATTGTCCCTCCTCAAAAAATTTGATAACCTAAGATTTTTGTTACGGTAATTATATCCCCCGACAAAAATTTTTTTTATTTCAATTTTAATAAAATTATAACGTCTAAATAGTTATTTTATTTTTTAAAATTAATGAACTTAATTTCATTTAATTTAAAGAATATACAGTAATTGTGCTCACTCCACAAAAATTCTTATTCTCATTGAAATGAAGGGGCACAATTATAGGATTTACGGTATTTCATTCCCTATTTTATAAATAAATATTGAAGGGAGGATTATGACATAAAAATAGAATAGAAGGAAATTGAATTTTTGGGAGGGGAATTACAAAGGGGCTTAAGGGAATATATTATTCATTGAAGTTTTTACCCTATTTATTCCAATAATATCTTATTCTGTTAACTCCTTTGTTGATATCTTGGTAAATTTTTTTCATCCTTTAATAATTCCATTAATATTCTAATAACTAATCAGGACCAGTTATTATAGAGTTAAATTGATTTATTCTAATAATTCAAAGGGGTGCACTTTTTGAATTAATAAGGTAATTGTTTAAAAAGAAAATAAAATAATCTAGATTATTTCTTAGAAATTATTGCCGGGATTGATAAATAAAAATACTTTATTATTAAGAATATTTAGTGGGGGGGTTTTTGCAATCAAAAATTTTTAATATCCTTTGTTATACTGAAAATTTACATTTAAATGTAATATACATTATCTAATTTTTCGTCAAAAAGGAAAACAAATATGCAAGCTACAATAAAAAATAAACACATTATAAAATTAGTAATCCATTTTTTTTCTGGAATTTGATTAATAAAATAATCACATAAAAAGGTTCCCAAAATTCCTGAAATTTGGGACATTGATATCATCAATCCTCCATTTATAGATTCTCCAACAGGATAAGTTATTTCACAGGCATAATTCATTCCAATTGTATAAAATGGAGTAACTACGACACTCACCAAAGAATATAAAATGAGTGCAATACAAAATTCTATTGTACTATATTCATTTTCTTTTAGAGAATCAGCATCAGGTTTAAATATTTCTAATAAAATTGTCATCAAAATTTGGAAAAAAGTTCCTGAGACACATAGAACTATCATAGATAATTTAAATTTTTTATATTTATCAACCAATTTTGAAATAACAACAGAAGAAATCATTCCCAAAAAACTTGAAACAAAAAAAATTAAGTTAGAATTATTGCCACTTATATAATATAGTCCAAATAATGAATTAATAATGGTTCCAATAACATTATAATATCCAACGACAAAAAAAGTTGACATTAAGAGATAAATAAATCTAATGTTTGTAAAAAGCAATTTTAGACTTTCAAGAAGAGTAGGCGAAACTATAACTTGACTAGAGGTTCTCGTTTCATGGCATTGTGAAGGGGAAGGGGGTATATCAGGCTCATCTTTTAAAATAAAAAAAGAAGGTAAACAAAAAAATAAAGAAAGAAGGAACTCTGACAATAAATAAATAAAAACTTGATTTTTATATTTTTCTCTATCTTTTTCATTTTCATCTATAAACATGATATTCCAAAGAAATCCTATAAATATACCAACAGTATCAGATAAACAACATAAAGTACAAATAAGAGTTCTTATATCATCTCTAAACCAATTAGCTGCTATTTTCCCAGGAGAATTTATGAGAGCGGGCTGAAAAATACTCGCCATAAATTGACCTAAATAACAAAAAAACATATTTTTATTTACTAATAATTTAAAAGCACTAGCTGATATAGTGCAAAAAGCAGCTATTATAATTCCCAATCTTGTACTATAATTATCGACTAGCCAACCCTCTGGAACACAAACAAATGGATAAAGGATCATATAAATTAAGGAAAACATGTTTACTTTCCATGAGTCCATTTCATAATGCTCACTAAACTTTGTCGCTATAGCAGAAAAAGTGACCCATTGAAAGCCATTTGCAAAAGTACAAAGACAATATGCAATCATAACATACCAACGATAACATGTTTCACCATATTTTTTCTCGGCTATAAAATTATTTTTTAAAACATATTTTATTTTATTATACTTACGAATATTGTCATTTTCATCTGCTGTTTTTTTTAATAAATTTTGCTCAATATCTACTTTATATTTATCATTATCTTTATTATTATCATCTTTTTCATTTGACATTAAATAAATATTTAAATAATATAAATTTATTAAAAATTCCCGATTCCTCATACCAACTAAATATTAATATTTTGAGTGTAATAATATCATAGCAAAAAGAGTTAAATTTTTAGTGAATTTATGGTTTTATTGATTTTCATAAATCAGGGAATTATGCCCCCGAAGACAATAAAGGCTAAAAAAGTAGGGAGGGCAAAATTCCTTGATCAACAAAAATTAAATAAAACATATTTTTTTTTCTTAGGATACATATCATTTTTTGATATTTGGCCAAAAAATGAGCCATCATAATTTCTTTATTTACTCTAATTGATTTAATTTTACTTAACTCTTTAAACTTCATTTATATAGATGTAAAGTAATAAATTATATATTATTGGAAAACATTCAAGCATAAAGAATTAACTAAAATTCAAATGAAAAAGGTTTAATTATTATTTCTATAAAAGCTAAGAAAATAATCTTAGGATTTAAATCTTTTTAGTTTTAAATAAAAATATATTAAAATTTGATATATTTTTAAATGAAGAATATCAATGTTTTATATTAATTAGAAAAAAAATAAATTAGATTTTAATATACTGTAAATCCCATAATTGGGATTTCCTCTGTTTAGTTTATGCAAAAATTTTTATATGGGGTGCAGTAAGACTTGATATAACTTATTATTTTTACAAATCTTTATTTAATATTTACTTATAATTAATTTAAATTTTTAATTTTAAAGAATTTGAAAATTATAAAATTTTAAGGGAGGCATAATTAAGGATATTCAAATTTAAAGGGATTAAAACTCCAGAAGGGGTAAAATTAATAATTATAAGGTATTTTTTGAAATAATTTTTCATGAAAATATACAATTTTGATTACTTTTATTAATATGGATAATTTATAGAACATATTATATATTATGTTTGATATTGAATATTTTAAACGATTTACAAAAAATATTTAATTAAATATTTTTCATTAAATTTTATAATTTCATATCAAAAGAAATATATAATAAAAAATATCATAACCTAAAAAAATCTAAATTAAATTTTAATTCAAAATAATTTTTTAGAGTCATTATTTAATGATGATTCTCCATTTACCATGTTACTCAAACCTTAGGAGCGGCATCTCTAGAAAAAAGGATTTTTCTTTATATAGTGATGATAATCTCATTAATTACACCTTTTCAAAAATAATTTATATAAAACTCTTATTTTTTTCTATCAAATTTTAGTAATTATCCCTTGAAATTGTATAAAAAGACTTCAGAAATTACAGTAAAACCTGATTAATACCCCCCTACTTAATCCTCCGCCAAAAAAATGTTTTTATTCCCTAACCAAAAACCTTACCCAATTCCCCCTCTATTTTTTTTTTATACCAAATTTAATTATAATATATATACCTCATTTAGATTTGAATTTTTTTATATACTCATAAACCCTAATTAACCCCCTCCAAAAAAATCTTCTTCCTCTGTCTCTTGAGGAGGGATTAATCAGGGTTTTACGGTAATAATTTCCCCATGATAAATACTTATTATAAGAAATATAAAGGGTTAATAATTAAAAATTATTTTTTTGTTTTATTAAACTTTATTATTCTTAAATTAATGATAAATATCTTAATTATTACCCCCTCATTATTAAAATAATAGAGGGTTAATAAAATTAAAATACCGTAAACTACATAATTATAACCCCACTTCTCTTATTAAAAAAACTTGAAAAGAGGGGATATAATTCATTGGGACTATAAATTTGGAATTTTTAAAAAGGGGAAGGAATAAAATCTGGGGGGTAAATACCGTAAAACCCTAATTAATACCCCCTTACTTAATCCCACCCCAAAAAAAATTCTTCTCCCAAAGCAAAAACTCTATTTAATCCCCCCTCAATTTTATTATCATTTTTATACTAGATTTACTTATAATATATAAACCTCATTTATATATTATTTTTTTATATACTCATAAATCCTACTTAATCCTCCCTCAAAAAAAAATCGGATCGCTCTGTCTCGAGGGGGGGATTAATCAGTGTTTTACGGTAATTGAAAGGATTACGGTAATATTTTTATATCATTTTTTAATTTCAATTAGCAATAATTAATTTTTAATCTTTTGGGCTGGGGATAATAATAAAATGAAAATCAACCTATATCTAAGAATAATATCATAATTTACAGTTTGATATATTTTTTAACTTCAATCTTCTAAATGTCTTCAAATTTCAATAGACTATAAATAGCTAATCTTTTATTGTTATATATAATAATATAAAGAATAAATAATTAAATAATTTATCTTTTATCTACTTTACAATTAAATGGTTAAGATAAAGATAAATTAAAAAAAAATTTGTTTAAAAAAACTGTTTAACTTAGATTTTTTAAATATACCGTAAACATCAATCTAAAACCCCTGTGATCATTTTTCCAAAATTTTAGAGGAGTGATTAAACAGAAATAAAATTAGAAATGTAGACTATAAATAGAATAGGTATTTTTGAAAATTTTGTTAGGAGGGATTAAACTAGGGGAGTTAGGCTGATATTTAGGGTATTTATATTAATTTTTAAATTTATTAAATTCCTTAATATTTAGTTTATATTACATTTAAATTTTAAAATTTTCCTATTCCTTCACTTTCCAAACCATTTAATAAAGAGTTATATTATTGCTTAAGATTTATTTCTTCTCTAATTGTTTGAGGTTCTTCACATTCTAAATTGATTTTATTAACCCTTTATGTTATCATTCATGGAAAGGATAATCACTAAAAATTTCCCATAATGGGAGTACATGGGAACAAAAAAATGTTAATATTATTATCTATATTGCCAGAGGCATTATCCACTTTTACCAGGAGAATATATATCCTTAATAACCAACAACTATTCCCCTATTATGATAACATATGTTTCTTCCTTCCAGATAATATATATCTTCTTCTCTTTTTTGGAGACTAATTTAATGTTTATAATCATTATTTCTTCTTCCAACATCTTCTTTTTATGCTAATATTAATTTTTCATAATAAATAATCTTATTATTTTAGAATTCTTTCTTTTGTTTTATAATATTTTTTATTTTCTATCTCTTTAATTTCAATTTGTATAATTGATGCATTAAAGTCAAAAACTATAATATCTCCTCTTTTAAAGATAATAAACTCTCTTAGAATTGATTAGCAGAAGAAGTGTCAACCTTCATGCAAAAATTTTTTATTATTTAAAAATGATATTATATATTAAAATATGTTTATTATATTATTTACTATATAAGGAGATAAAAATTTTTATTACCGTAAACTACGAAATAGTTTTCCCCTCCTATAGAGTAAGACATATTTTTCCCGGATGGGGACTTTTTTCAATTTAAATTTATTATAAGAAATATTATTTTGGGGATTTACTTTGTCAATTAGGGGATATTCAATAGAAGTATAAAATATTAAAATTTATAGGGGGCTTTTTCCTTTCTAAAATTATATTAAAAAATAAAATTTTTTGGAAGGGTACTATCTCAAGGGGGCTTCATTTAGTGGTTTATGGTAATAATAAAATAAACAAGAATGCAATTAAACATAGAAGAACAAAGTAATGGTGACTTAAGCAGCCTTATAAGCAGCCAAATGAATGATATAGAGGTGAACACAAATAATAAATCTATGGCAAATGTACTAAATGGTTGTGATTATGAAAATAATAAAGAATCAATTATTTGTGATACAAAAGAATTTGAAATAAATAAAAATGAAAATAAAGAATCTAAGATAAATGAAATAAAGGAGTTAGATAACAACAATCAAAACCAATATAAAAATTCTATGCCATTTGGAGACTTAGTTGATATTTTACTCAAGATAGAAAAAGAAATAGGGGCTAACTCAAAGAATTATGTAAAAGATATTCTCTCTGAATTTTTTGTGAAAATTATTGATAATTACCCCCAAGATTTAGTAAAAATTTATTATTTTTTTAATTATAAAATAGGCCCCTCCTATGTAATACCTGAGATGTATATAGCCGAGGAAAAATTAGAAAGAATGCTAGAAAAACTTTTCAGTCTTTATGAAAACTCATTGAAATATAAACTAGGAGAAACTGGTGATTTAGGCCAAGTTGCTGCAAATGCTAAAAAAGCTCAATTTGCGAAAGGTATAAAAGGGAATCAAGCAGAAAAAATAACTTTATTAGAAATTATGAATGAATTAGAAGAAGCTTCTTTAGACGAGTCAACTACTACCAAAAATAATATTTCTAAAAAATATCAAGTAGTTTATTATTTATTATCAAAACAAGATGGAGAAGAAATGAAATTTTTCATACGATTTATCCAAAAGAATTTGAAATTAGGTATTTCATTCAATTTATTACTAAGTGCTATATCATGTGCCATAGCTAAAGTTTTGAGAAACACAGACGAAAAAAGAATATATAATATAATATTAAGAAGTTTTAATCAAATGCAAGATGAAGATATACTATTTGGCCAAATCATAGAATTAATTCAGAAAAAATCTGACTTTAACTATTTAATCCACTCATGCCATATTAGGGTAGGAGTTCCAGTGAGTTATCAATTGTCAGAATCCTCAGTTGGCATAAAATCAATGATGAAAGAAATAGAAAATAATCGATTTACCCTTGAATATAAATATAGAGGAATCAGATGTCAAGTTCATTGCAATAAAAATAAGATACAAATATTCAATAAATCTCTAGAAGATATTACCCAAAAGTATCCTGAATTAGTTGGATATACTACTATTTTTATCACTAAATCAATCGAAAAAAACAAAAAGGATATCAAATCATTTATTCTTGACTGTACAATGCTTGCTTATGACAAAAAAAATGATGAACCTATTTTGACTTCAGACTTATCATTCTTCCCAAAAGAGAAAGTAAATGAAAAAGTGAAAAATCAAATATGTATCTTTTGCTTTGATGTTATATTACTAAATGGTGATGTATTAATATATAAAACCTTCAAAGAAAGAAGGAAATTGCTATTTAATACCTTTAGTGAAACAATGTCTTTCCGTTTTGTAAAGCATAAAGAATTCGACCTAAAGGAAAAAGATGAAATCAGTGAATTTATGAATGAAGCTTTGTTAAAGAAATCCAATGGGCTAATTTGTAAACTTTTTGACAAAAATGCAAATTATCTTCCAGGCCTAAAAAATCCAAGTTGGATAAAGATTAATAAAAGCTATTATAAAGCTGATCTTGATAGTTTATATTTCGCAATCATAGGAGCCAAATATGGAGTAGGGGATAGAAAAATGTTATTTTCATCTGTTGTATTGGCCACTTTGAATGAGGATGATGATTCTTTTGAATCAATTGCCTTAACTCATGGAACATTGAGAGGAAGACATTTAGATGAACTGCTATTTCATTTAAAAGACTATATTATTAAATATATTCCTAGCAATTATAAATTTGCCAATTTCCTGCCAGATGTCATATTCTCACCTAAAATCGTTGTTCAGGCAAAAACATTCTTATTATGTTTAAATCAAGATTCTGCTGTTGGATATAATGTGATTCGTAGTAATTATGGAATAAGTCTAAGATTCCCTAGAATCCTAAAATTAAGAGAAGATAAAAAAATACGCCAAATATGCACTTCTCAAAAAATAATTGATTTATATAAAAGTCAAGATTTTACTCAAACAATTGATTTTGAACAAGTAAATGAAGGAGCAGTTGAAAAGGAGAATAAAGAAAGTACCTATAATTATAATTTAGAATAAAGATTTAAATAATCTAAATACCGTAAGCCCCACCGAAATTTCCCCCCCAAAATATTAAAAATAAATTTGGAAATTTAATGGGGGGACAATAAGATGAATTATATAAATAAAATCAAATTAAATGTAAATTATATTTTAATATAATTTAAGCATATAGTCAATAAAAATTTATCAAAATTAAAAAGAAAAAGAAATAAAAAATTAAAATTTTGGGGAAAATTCAGATGTTAGAATCAATTAGAATTCATAAAAAAATAGTAAAAATATGGGGAAAAATAAGTTGTAGGGGGAAATTTTGGTGTGGCTTACGGTAATTATATTATTTAAAATTATTATTTTGAATTTAAGCAATTTGATTTTAAAAATATTTTTTAATATTATTTCCATGCACTCGGGTATGACCCAAAAAAAATCTTGAGGGTTTTATTTCATGGAGGCTCTTATTTCGTGGTTTATGGTATTTTATGTTTATCAAAAAATATAAGGAAAAATAGTAAAATAAAATCATTTTTCATTTTTTTGTGATAATTTATTTCTTTTATCTATTAGGAGACAAATGACCATACCCAAAAGAAGATCCTGTGGTTTACAGTGTTAATTTACAATTATCTATACATATAGATTATTATGAAAATATAAAAGTTAATCAACCAACTTCAAAAGCATCATTATGCAAAAATTTTTCAATAAGCACTTCAAATATTTTTATAGGAGCACGTCAAAATCTGAAAGCTCAGAATATTCGTTTAATAAATCATTCCAAATATAATAACACAGTTCATAGAGAAATATCAAATTTCAAGAATGGTAAAGGTAAATCAGTAGAAAAAGTTAATATCAGTTTATCTGAAAATGATACACTTAAGAATAATAATAATAATGTTCAAGATAAGAAAGATGAATCTATGAATGCTTTAAAAGAAATAGCTTTAAGATGGAAAAACAATCAAAAAATTTACAAAAATAATTTTTCTTTTATT